>JAHCLQ010000915.1:0-98962 GCA_023678885.1 Pogostemon cablin | reverse complement strand
AACAAGAAAAGGAGCATCAAAATGGAGTAAATATGCATCGAAACGAAGGTAATGTTGATCGTAACGAGAAAATGAGCATCAAAATGAAGGAAATATGCAATGAAACGAAAGAAATATTGATCGTAACGAGAAAGCGAGCATCAAAATGAAGTAAATATGCATAGAAACGAAGTAAATATTGATCGTAACCAGAAAACGAGCATAAAAAAGAATGAAATCTGCATCGAAACGAATGAAATGTTGATAATCGAAATGAATGAAATGTTGATCGTAACAAGTAAAGGAACATAAAAATGAAGTAAATATGCATCGAAACGAAGGTAATATTGATCGTAACGAGAAAAGGAGCATCAAAATGAAGGAAATATGCATCGAAACGAAGGAAATATTGATCGTAACGAGAAAAAAAGCATCAAAATGAAGTAAATATGCATCGAAATGAAGGAAATGCTGATCGTAACGAGAAAAGAAGCATTAAAATAAAGAAAATATGCATCAAAATGAAGGAAATATTGATCGTAACGAGAAAATGAGAATCAAAATGAAGTAAATATGCATAGAAACGAAGGAAATGCTGATCGTAACGAGAAAAGGAGCATCAAAATGAAGTAAATATGCATCGAAACGAAGGAAATGTTGATCGTAAAGAGTAAATGAGAATCAAAACGAAGGAAATATGCATCGAAACGAAGAAAATGTTGATAATCAAAATGAATTAAATGTTGATCGTAACAAGAAAAGAAACATCAAAATGATGTAAATATGCATCGAAACGAAGGTAATGTTGATCGTAACGAGAAAAGGAGCATCAAAATGAAGTAAATATGCATCGAAATGAAGGTAATGTTGATCATAAAGAGAAAATGAGAATCAAAACGAAGGAAATATGCATCGAAACGAAGGAAATATTGATCATAACGAGAAAACGAGCATAAAAAAGAAGGAAATCTGCATCGAAAAGAATGAAATGTTGATCGTAACAAGAAAAGAAACATCAAAATGAAGTAAATATGCATCGAAATGAAGTAAATATTGATCGTAACCAGAAAATGAGCATCAAAAAGAAGGAAATCTGCATCGAAATGAATGAAATGTTGATCATCGAAACGAATGAAATGTTGATCGTAACAAGAAAAGAAACATCAAAATGAAGTAAATATGCATCGAAACGAAGTAAATATTGATCGTAACTAGAAAATGAGCATCAAAAAGAAGGAAATCTTCATCGAAATGAATGAAATGTTGATCATCGAAACGAATGAAATGTTGATCGTAACACGAAAAGAAACATCAAAATGAAGTAAATGTGCATCGAAACGAAGGTAATGTTGATCGTAACGAGAAAAGGAGCATCAAAATAAAGTAAATATGCATCCAAACGAAGGTAATGTTGATCGTAAAGAGAAAATGAGAATCAAAACGAAGGAAATATGCATCAAAACGAAGGAAATATTGATCGTAACGAGAAAACGAGCTTAAAAAGTAGGAAATCTGTATCGAAACGAATGAAATGTTGATCGTAACAAAAGGAACATCAAAATGAAGTAAATATGCATCGAAACGAAGGTAATGTTGATCGTAACGAGAAAAGGAGCATCAAAATGAAGGAAATATGCATCGAAACAAAGGAAATATTGATCGTAACGAGAAAACGAGAATCAAAATGAAGTAAATATGCATAGAAACGAAGGAAATGCTGATCGTAACGAGAAAATGAGCATCAAAATGAAGTAAATATGCATCTAAACAAAGGAAATATTGATCGTAACGAGAAAAAGGGCATCAAAAAGAAGGAAATCTGCATCGAAACGAATGAAATGTTGATCGTAACAAGAAAAGAAGCATCAAAATGAAGTAAATATGCATCGAAACGAAGGTAATGTTGATCGTAACGAGAAAAGGAGCATCAAAATGAAGGAAATATGCATTGAAATGAAGGAAATATTGATCGTAACGAGAAAACGAGCATCAAAATGAAGTAAATATGCATAGAAACGAAGGAAATGCTGATCATAACGATAAAAGGAGCATCAAAATGAAGTAAATATGCATCAAAACGAAGTAAATATTGATCGTAACCAGAAAACGAGCATCAAAAAGAAGGAAATCTGCATCGAAACGAATGAAATGTTGATAATCGAAATGAATGAAATGTTGATCGTAACAAGAAAAGGAACATCAAAATGAAGTAAATATGCATCGAAACGAAGGTAATATTAATCGTAACGAGAAAGGGAGCATCAAAATGAAGGAAATATGCATCAAAACGAAGGAAATATTGATCGTAACGAGAAAAAAAGCATCAAAATGAAGTAAATATGCATCGAAATGAAGAAAATGCTGATCGTAACGAGAAAAGAAGCATCAAAATGAAGAAAATATGCATCGAAACGAAGGAAATATTGATCGTAAAGAGAAAATAAGAATCAAAATGAAGTAAATATGCATAGAAACGAAGGAAATGCTGATCGTAACGAGAAAAGGAGCATCAAAATGAAGTAAATATGCATCGAAATGAAGGAAATGTTGATCGTAAAGAGTAAATGAGAATCAAAACGAAGGAAATATGCATCGAAACGAAGGAAATGTTGATAATCGAAACGAATGAAATGTTGATCGTAACAAGAAAAGGAACATCAAAATGAAGTAAATATGTATCGAAACGAAGGTAATGTTGATCGTAACGAGAAAAGGAGCATCAAAATAAAGTAAATATGCATCGAAACGAAGGTAATGTTGATCATAAAGAGAAAATGAGAATCAAAACGAAGGAAATATGCATCGAAACGAAGGAAATATTGATCGTAATGAGAAAACGAGCATAAAAAAGAAGGAAATATGCATCAAAAAGAATGAAATGTTGATCGTAACAAGAAAAGGAACATCAAAATGAAGTAAATATGCATCGAAACAAAGTAAATATTGATCGTAACCAGAAAACGAGCATCAAAAAGAAGGAAATCTGCATCGAAACAAATGAAATGTTGATCATCAAAATGAATGAAATGTTGATCGTAACAAGAAAAGGAACATCAAAAAGAAGGAAATCTGCATCGAAACGAATGAAATGTTGATCGTAACAAGAAAAAAAGCATCAAAATGAAGTAAATATGCATAGAAACGAAGGAAATGCTGATCGTAATGAGAAAAGGAGCATCAAAATGAAGTAAATATGCATCGAAATGAAGGAAATATTGATCGTAACGAGAAAACTAGCATCAAAAAGAAGGAAATCTGCATCGAAACGAATGAAATGCTGATCGTAACAAGAAAAGGAACATCAAAATGAAGTAAATATGTATCGAAACGAAGGTAATGTTGATCCTAACGAGAAAAAGGGCATCAAAATGAAGAAAATATGCATCGAAACGAAGGAAATATTGATCGTAATGAGAAAACGAGCATCAAAATGAAGGAAATATGCATAGAAACGAAGGAAATGCTGATCGTAACAAGAAAAGAAACAACAAAATGAAGTAAATATGCATCGAAACGAAGGTAATGTTGATCGTAACGAGAAAAGGAGCATCAAAATGAAGTAAATATGCATCCAAACGAAGGTAATGTTGATCGTAAAGAGAAAATGAGAATCAAAACAAAGGAAATATGCATCGAAACGAAGGAAATATTGATCGTAACGAGAAAACGAGCTTAAAAAAGTAGGAAATCTGCATCGAAACGAATGAAATGTTGATCGTAACAAAAGGAACATCAAAATGAAGTAAATATGCATCGAAACGAAGGTAAGGTTGATCGTAACGAGAAAAGGAGCATCAAAATGAAGGAAATATGCATCGAAACGAAGGAAATATTGATCGTAACGAGAAAACGAGCATCAAAATGAAGTAAATATGTATAGAAACGAAGGAAATGCTGATCGTAACGAGAAAAGGAGCATCAAAATGAAGTAAATATGCATCGAAACGAAGGAAATATTAATCGTAACGAGAAAACGGGCATAAAAAAGAAGGAAATCCGCATCGAAACGAATGAAATGTTGATCGTAACAAGAAAAGGAGCATCAAAATGAAGTAAATATGCATCGAAACGAAGGTAATATTGATTGTAACGAGAAAAGGAGTATCAAAATGAAGGAAATATGCATCGAAACGAAGGAAATAATGATCGTAACGAGAAAAAAAGCATCAAAATGAAGTAAATATACATCGAAATGAAGGAAATGCTGATCGTAATGAGAAAAGAAGCATCAAAATGAATAAAATATACATCGAAACGAAGGAAATATTGATCGTAACGAGAAAACGAGCTTAAAAAAGTAGGAAATCTGCATCGAAACGAATGAAATGTTGATCGTAACAAAAGGAACATCAAAATGAAGTAAATATGCATCGAAACGAAGGTAATGTTGATCGTAACGAGAAAAGGAGCATCAAAATGAAGGAAATATGCATCGAAACAAAAGAAATATTGATCGTAACGAGAAAACGAGCATCAAAATGAAGTAAATATGCATAGAAACGAAGGAAATGCTGATCGTAACGAGAAAAAGAGCATCAAAATGAAGTAAATATGCATCGAAACGAAGGAAATATTGATCGTAACGAGAAAACGGGCATCAAAAAGAAGTAAATCTGCATCGAAACGAATGAACTGTTGATCGTAACAAGAAAAGAAGAATCAAAATGAAGTAAATATGCATCGAAACGAAGGTAATGTTGATCGTAACGAGAAAAGGAGCATCAAAATGAAGGAAATATGCATTGAAATGAAGGAAATATTGATCGTAACGAGAAAACGAGCATCAAAATGAAATAAATATGCATAGAAACGAAGTAAATGCTGATCATAACGAGAAAAGGAGCATCAAAATGAAGTAAATATGCATCGAAACGAAGTAAATATTGATCGTAACTAGAAAACGAGCATCAAAAAGAAGGAAATCTGCATCGAAACGAATGAAATGTTGATAATCGAAATGAATGAAATGTTGATCGTAACAAGAAAAGGAACATCAAAATGAAGTAAATATGCATCGAAACGAAGGTAATATTAATCGTAACGAGAAAAGGAGCATCAAAATGAAGGAAATATGCATCGAAACGAAGAAAATATTGATCGTAACGAGAAAAAAAGCATCAAAATGAAGTAAATATGCATCGAAATGAAGGAAATGCTGATCGTAACGAGAAAAGAAGCATCAAAATGAAGAAAATATGCATCGAAACGAAGGAAATATTGATCGTAATGAGAAAACGAGAATCAAAGTGAAGTAAATATGCATAGAAACGAAGGAAATGCTGATCGTAACGAGAAAAGGAGCATCAAAATGAAGTAAATATGCTTCGAAATGAAGGAAATGTTGATCGTAAAGAGTAAATGAGAATCAAAATGAAGGAAATATGCATCGAAACGAAGGAAATGTTGATAATCCAAACGAATGAAATGTTGATCGTAACAAGAAAAGGAACATCAAAATGAAGTAAATATGCATCGAAACGAAGGTAATGTTGATCGTAACGAGAAAAGGAGCATCAAAATGAAGTAAATATGCATCGAAACGAAGGTAATGTTGATCATAAAGAGAAAATGAGAATCAAAACGAAGGAAATATGCATCGAAACGAAGGAAATATTGATCGTAATGAGAAAACGAGCATAAAAAGGAAGGAAATATGCATCGAAAAGAATGAAATGTTGATCGTAACAAGAAAAGAAACATCAAAATGAAGTAAATATGCATCGAAACAAAGTAAATATTGATCGTAACCAGAAAACGAGCATCAAAAAGAAGGAAATCTGCATCGAAACGAATGAAATGTTGATCATCAAAATGAATGAAATGTTGATCGTAACAAGAAAAGGAACATCAAAAAGAAGGAAATCTGCATCGAAACGAATGAAATGTTGATCGTAACAAGAAAAGAAGCATCAAAATGAAGTAAATATGCATCGAAACGAAGGTAATGTTGATCGTAACGAGAAAAGGAGCATCAAAATGAAGGAAATATGCATTGAAATGAAGGAAATATTGATCGTAACGAGAAAACGAGCATCAAAATGAAGTAAATATGCATAGAAACGAAGGAAATGCTGATCATAACGAGAAAAGAAGCATCAAAATGAAGTAAATATGCATCGAAATGAAGTAAATATTGATCGTAACCAGAAAACGAGCATCAAAAAGAAGGAAATCTGCATCGAAACGAATGAAATGTTGATAATCGAAATGAATAAAATGTTGATCGTAACAAGAAAAGGAACATCAAAATGAAGTAAATATGCATCGAAACGAAGGTAGTAACAAGAAAAGGAACATCAAAATGAAGTAAATATGCATCGAAACGAAGGTAATATTAATCGTAACGAGAAAAGGAGCATCAAAATGAAGGAAATATGCATCAAAACGAAGGAAATATTGATCGTAACGAGAAAAAAAGCATCAAAATGAAGTAAATATGCATCGAAATGAAGAAAATGCTGATCGTAACGAGAAAAGAAGCATCAAAATGAAGAAAATATGCATCGAAACGAAGGAAATATTGATCATAATGAGAAAACGAGAATCAAAATGAAGTAAATATGCATAGAAACGAAGGAAATGCTGATCGTAACGAGAAAAGGAGCATCAAAATGAAGTAAATATGCATCGAAATGAAGGAAATGTTGATCGTAAAGAGTAAATGAGAATCAAAACGAAGGAAATATGCATCGAAACGAAGGAAATGTTGATAATCGAAACGAATGAAATGTTGATCGTAACAAGAAAAAGAACATCAAAATGAAGTAAATATGCATCGAAACGAAGGTAATGTTGATCGTAACGAGAAAAGGAGCATCAAAATGAAGTAAATATGCATCGAAACGAAGGTAATGTTGATCATAAAGAGAAAATGAGAATCAAAACGAAGGAAATATGCATCGAAACGAAGGAAATATTGATCGTAATGAGAAAACGAGCATAAAAAAGAAGGAAATATGCATCGAAAAGAATGAAATGTTGATCGTAACAAGAAAAGGAACATCAAAATGAAGTAAATATGCATCGAAACAAAGTAAATATTGATCGTAACCAGAAAACGAGCATCAAAAAGAAGGAAATCTGCATCGAAACGAATGAAATGTTGATCATCAAAATGAATAAAATGTTGATCGTAACAAGAAAAGGAACATCAAAATGAAGTAAATATTCATCGAAACGAAAGTAATGTTGATCGTAACGAGAAAAGGAGCATCAAAATGAAGTAAATATGCATCCAAACGAAGGTAATGTTGATCGTAAAGAGAAAATGAGAATTAAAACGAAGGAAATATGCATCGAAACGAAGGAAATATTGATCATAACGAGAAAACGAGCTTAAAAAAGTAGGAAATCTGCATCGAAACGAATGAAATGTTGATCGTAACAAAAGGAACATCAAAATGAAGTAAATATGCATCGAAACGAAGGTAAGGTTGATCGTAACGAGAAAAGAAGCATCAAAATGAAGGAAATATGCATCGAAACGAAGGAAATATTGATCGTAACGAGAAAACGAGCATCAAAATGAAGTAAATATGTATAGAAACGAAGGAAATGCTGATCGTAACGAGAAAAGGAGCATCAAAATGAAGTAAATATGCATCGAAACGAAGGAAATATTAATCGTAACGAGAAAACGGGCATAAAAAAGAAGGAAATCCGCATCGAAACGAATGAAATGTTGATCGTAACAAGAAAAGGAGCATCAAAATGAAGTAAATATGCATCGAAACGAAGGTAATATTGATTGTAACGAGAAAAGGAGTATCAAAATAAAGGAAATATGCATCGAAACGAAGGAAATATTGATCATAACGAGAAAAAAGCATCAAAATGAAGTAAATATGCATCGAAATGAAGGAAATGCTGATCATAACGAGAAAAGAAGCATCAAAATGAATAAAATATACATCGAAACGAAGGAAATATTGATCGTAATGAGAAAACGAGCTTAAAAAAGTAGGAAATCTGCATCGAAACGAATGAAATGTTGATCGTAACAAAAGGAACATCAAAATATAGTAAATATGCATCGAAACGAAGGTAATGTTGATCGTAACAAGAAAAGGAGCATCAAAATGAAGGAAATATGCATCGAAACAAAGGAAATATTGATCGTAACGAGAAAACGAGCATCAAAATGAAGTAAATATGCATAGAAACGAAGGAAATGCTGATCGTAACGAGAAAAGGAGCATCAAAATGAAGTAAATATGCATCGAAACGAAGGAAATATTGATCGTAACGAGAAAACGGGCATCAAAAAGAAGGAAATCTGCATCGAAACGAATGAAATGTTGATCGTAACAAGAAAAGAAGAATCAAGATGAAGTAAATATGCATTGAAACGAAGGTAATGTTGATCGTAACGAGAAAAGGAACATCAAAATGAAGGAAATATGCATTGAAATGAAGGAAATATTGATCGTAACGAGAAAACGAGCATCAAAATGAAGAAAATATGCATAGAAACGAAGGAAATGCTGATCATAACGAGAAAAGGAGCATCAAAATGAAGTAAATATGCATCGAAATGAAGTAAATATTGGTCGTAACTAGAAAACGAGCATCAAAAAGAAGGAAATCTGCATCGAAATGAATGAAATGTTGATAATCGAAATGAATGAAATGTTGATCGTAACAAGAAAAGGAACATCAAAATGAAGTAAATATGCATCGAAACGAAGGTAATATTAATCGTAACGAGAAAAGGAGCATCAAAATGATGGAAATATGCATCAAAACGAAGGAAATATTGATCGTAACGAGGAAAAAAGCATCAAAATGAAGTAAATGTGCATCGAAATGAAGGAAATGCTGATCGTAACGAGAAAAGAAGCATCAAAATGAAAAAAATATGCATCGAAACGAAGGAAATATTGATCGTAATGAGAAAACGAGAATCAATATGAAGTAAATATGCATAGAAACGATGGAAATGCTGATCGTAACGAGAAAAGGAGCATCAAAATGAAGTAAATATGCATCCAAATGAAGGAAATGTTGATCGTAAAGAGTAAATGAGAATCAAAACGAAGGAAATATGCATCGAAACGAAGGAAATGTTGATAATCGAAACGAATGAAATGTTGATCGTAACAAGAAAAGGAACATCAAAATGAAGTAAATATGCATCGAAACGAAGGTAATGTTGATCGTAACGAGAAAAGGAGCATCAAAATGAAGTAAATATGCATCTAAACGAAGGTAATGTTGATCATAAAGAGAAAATGAGAATCAAAACGAAGGAAATATGCATCGAAACGAAGGAAATATTGATCGTAATGAGAAAACGAGCATAAAAAAGAAGGAAATATGCATCGAAAAGAATGAAATGTTGATCGTAACAAGAAAAGGAACATCAAAATGAAGTAAATACGCATCGAAACAAAGTAAATATTGATCGTAACCAGAAAACGAGCATCAAAAAGAAGGAAATCTGCATCGAAACGAATGAAATGTTGATCATCAAAATGAATGAAATGTTGATCGTAACAAGAAAACGAGCTTAAAAAGTAGGAAATCTGTATCGAAACGAATGAAATGTTGATCGTAACAAAAGGAACATCAAAATGAAGTAAATATGCATCGAAACGAAGGTAATGTTGATCGTAACGAGAAAAGGAGCATCAAAATGAAGGAAATATGCATCGAAACAAAGGAAATATTGATCGTAACGAGAAAACGAGAATCAAAATGAAGTAAATATGCATAGAAACGAAGGAAATGCTGATCGTAACGAGAAAATAAGCATCAAAATGAAGTAAATATGCATCTAAACAAAGGAAATATTGATCGTAACGAGAAAAAGGGCATCAAAAAGAAGGAAATCTGCATCGAAACGAATGAAATGTTGATCGTAACAAGAAAAGAAGCATCAAAATGAAGTAAATATGCATCGAAACGAAGGTAATGTTGATCGTAACGAGAAAAGGAGCATCAAAATGAAGGAAATATGCATTGAAATGAAGGAAATATTGATCGTAACGAGAAAACGAGCATCAAAATGAAGTAAATATGCATAGAAACGAAGGAAATGCTGATCATAACGAGAAAAGGAGCATCAAAATGAAGTAAATATGCATCAAAACGAAGTAAATATTGATCGTAACCAGAAAACGAGCATCAAAAAGAAGGAAATCTGCATCGAAACGAATGAAATGTTGATAATCGAAATGAATGAAATGTTGATCGTAACAAGAAAAGGAACATCAAAATGAAGTAAATATGCATCGAAACGAAGGTAATATTAATCGTAACGAGAAAGGGAGCATCAAAATGAAGGAAATATGCATCAAAACGAAGGAAATATTGATCGTAACGAGAAAAAAAGCATCAAAATGAAGTAAATATGCATCGAAATGAAGAAAATGCTGATCGTAACGAGAAAAGAAGCATCAAAATGAAGAAAATATGCATCGAAACGAAGGAAATATTGATCGTAAAGAGAAAATAAGAATCAAAATGAAGTAAATATGCATAGAAACGAAGGAAATGCTGATCGTAACGAGAAAAGGAGCATCAAAATGAAGTAAATATGCATCGAAATGAAGGAAATGTTGATCGTAAAGAGTAAATGAGAATCAAAACGAAGGAAATATGCATCGAAACGAAGGAAATGTTGATAATCGAAACGAATGAAATGTTGATCGTAACAAGAAAAGGAACATCAAAATGAAGTAAATATGTATCGAAACGAAGGTAATGTTGATCGTAACGAGAAAAGGAGCATCAAAATAAAGTAAATATGCATCGAAACGAAGGTAATGTTGATCATAAAGAGAAAATGAGAATCAAAACGAAGGAAATATGCATCGAAACGAAGGAAATATTGATCGTAATGAGAAAACGAGCATAAAAAAGAAGGAAATATGCATCAAAAAGAATGAAATGTTGATCGTAACAAGAAAAGGAACATCAAAATGAAGTAAATATGCATCGAAACAAAGTAAATATTGATCGTAACCAGAAAACGAGCATCAAAAAGAAGGAAATCTGCATCGAAACAAATGAAATGTTGATCATCAAAATGAATGAAATGTTGATCGTAACAAGAAAAGGAACATCAAAAAGAAGGAAATCTGCATCGAAACGAATGAAATGTTGATCGTAACAAGAAAAAAAGCATCAAAATGAAGTAAATATGCATAGAAACGAAGGAAATGCTGATCGTAATGAGAAAAGGAGCATCAAAATGAAGTAAATATGCATCGAAATGAAGGAAATATTGATCGTAACGAGAAAACTAGCATCAAAAAGAAGGAAATCTGCATCGAAACGAATGAAATGCTGATCGTAACAAGAAAAGGAACATCAAAATGAAGTAAATATGTATCGAAACGAAGGTAATGTTGATCCTAACGAGAAAAAGGGCATCAAAATGAAGAAAATATGCATCGAAACGAAGGAAATATTGATCGTAATGAGAAAACGAGCATCAAAATGAAGGAAATATGCATAGAAACGAAGGAAATGCTGATCGTAACAAGAAAAGAAACAACAAAATGAAGTAAATATGCATCGAAACGAAGGTAATGTTGATCGTAACGAGAAAAGGAGCATCAAAATGAAGTAAATATGCATCCAAACGAAGGTAATGTTGATCGTAAAGAGAAAATGAGAATCAAAACAAAGGAAATATGCATCGAAACGAAGGAAATATTGATCGTAACGAGAAAACGAGCTTAAAAAAGTAGGAAATCTGCATCGAAACGAATGAAATGTTGATCGTAACAAAAGGAACATCAAAATGAAGTAAATATGCATCGAAACGAAGGTAAGGTTGATCGTAACGAGAAAAGGAGCATCAAAATGAAGGAAATATGCATCGAAACGAAGGAAATATTGATCGTAACGAGAAAACGAGCATCAAAATGAAGTAAATATGTATAGAAACGAAGGAAATGCTGATCGTAACGAGAAAAGGAGCATCAAAATGAAGTAAATATGCATCGAAACGAAGGAAATATTAATCGTAACGAGAAAACGGGCATAAAAAAGAAGGAAATCCGCATCGAAACGAATGAAATGTTGATCGTAACAAGAAAAGGAGCATCAAAATGAAGTAAATATGCATCGAAACGAAGGTAATATTGATTGTAACGAGAAAAGGAGTATCAAAATGAAGGAAATATGCATCGAAACGAAGGAAATAATGATCGTAACGAGAAAAAAAGCATCAAAATGAAGTAAATATACATCGAAATGAAGGAAATGCTGATCGTAATGAGAAAAGAAGCATCAAAATGAATAAAATATACATCGAAACGAAGGAAATATTGATCGTAACGAGAAAACGAGCTTAAAAAAGTAGGAAATCTGCATCGAAACGAATGAAATGTTGATCGTAACAAAAGGAACATCAAAATGAAGTAAATATGCATCGAAACGAAGGTAATGTTGATCGTAACGAGAAAAGGAGCATCAAAATGAAGGAAATATGCATCGAAACAAAAGAAATATTGATCGTAACGAGAAAACGAGCATCAAAATGAAGTAAATATGCATAGAAACGAAGGAAATGCTGATCGTAACGAGAAAAAGAGCATCAAAATGAAGTAAATATGCATCGAAACGAAGGAAATATTGATCGTAACGAGAAAACGGGCATCAAAAAGAAGTAAATCTGCATCGAAACGAATGAACTGTTGATCGTAACAAGAAAAGAAGAATCAAAATGAAGTAAATATGCATCGAAACGAAGGTAATGTTGATCGTAACGAGAAAAGGAGCATCAAAATGAAGGAAATATGCATTGAAATGAAGGAAATATTGATCGTAACGAGAAAACGAGCATCAAAATGAAATAAATATGCATAGAAACGAAGTAAATGCTGATCATAACGAGAAAAGGAGCATCAAAATGAAGTAAATATGCATCGAAACGAAGTAAATATTGATCGTAACTAGAAAACGAGCATCAAAAAGAAGGAAATCTGCATCGAAACGAATGAAATGTTGATAATCGAAATGAATGAAATGTTGATCGTAACAAGAAAAGGAACATCAAAATGAAGTAAATATGCATCGAAACGAAGGTAATATTAATCGTAACGAGAAAAGGAGCATCAAAATGAAGGAAATATGCATCGAAACGAAGAAAATATTGATCGTAACGAGAAAAAAAGCATCAAAATGAAGTAAATATGCATCGAAATGAAGGAAATGCTGATCGTAACGAGAAAAGAAGCATCAAAATGAAGAAAATATGCATCGAAACGAAGGAAATATTGATCGTAATGAGAAAACGAGAATCAAAATGAAGTAAATATGCATAGAAACGAAGGAAATGCTGATCGTAACGAGAAAAGGAGCATCAAAATGAAGTAAATATGCTTCGAAATGAAGGAAATGTTGATCGTAAAGAGTAAATGAGAATCAAAATGAAGGAAATATGCATCGAAACGAAGGAAATGTTGATAATCCAAACGAATGAAATGTTGATCGTAACAAGAAAAGGAACATCAAAATGAAGTAAATATGCATCGAAACGAAGGTAATGTTGATCGTAACGAGAAAAGGAGCATCAAAATGAAGTAAATATGCATCGAAACGAAGGTAATGTTGATCATAAAGAGAAAATGAGAATCAAAACGAAGGAAATATGCATCGAAACGAAGGAAATATTGATCGTAATGAGAAAACGAGCATAAAAAGGAAGGAAATATGCATCGAAAAGAATGAAATGTTGATCGTAACAAGAAAAGAAACATCAAAATGAAGTAAATATGCATCGAAACAAAGTAAATATTGATCGTAACCAGAAAACGAGCATCAAAAAGAAGGAAATCTGCATCGAAACGAATGAAATGTTGATCATCAAAATGAATGAAATGTTGATCGTAACAAGAAAAGGAACATCAAAAAGAAGGAAATCTGCATCGAAACGAATGAAATGTTGATCGTAACAAGAAAAGAAGCATCAAAATGAAGTAAATATGCATCGAAACGAAGGTAATGTTGATCGTAACGAGAAAAGGAGCATCAAAATGAAGGAAATATGCATTGAAATGAAGGAAATATTGATCGTAACGAGAAAACGAGCATCAAAATGAAGTAAATATGCATAGAAACGAAGGAAATGCTGATCATAACGAGAAAAGAAGCATCAAAATGAAGTAAATATGCATCGAAATGAAGTAAATATTGATCGTAACCAGAAAACGAGCATCAAAAAGAAGGAAATCTGCATCGAAACGAATGAAATGTTGATAATCGAAATGAATAAAATGTTGATCGTAACAAGAAAAGGAACATCAAAATGAAGTAAATATGCATCGAAACGAAGGTAGTAACAAGAAAAGGAACATCAAAATGAAGTAAATATGCATCGAAACGAAGGTAATATTAATCGTAACGAGAAAAGGAGCATCAAAATGAAGGAAATATGCATCAAAACGAAGGAAATATTGATCGTAACGAGAAAAAAAGCATCAAAATGAAGTAAATATGCATCGAAATGAAGAAAATGCTGATCGTAACGAGAAAAGAAGCATCAAAATGAAGAAAATATGCATCGAAACGAAGGAAATATTGATCATAATGAGAAAACGAGAATCAAAATGAAGTAAATATGCATAGAAACGAAGGAAATGCTGATCGTAACGAGAAAAGGAGCATCAAAATGAAGTAAATATGCATCGAAATGAAGGAAATGTTGATCGTAAAGAGTAAATGAGAATCAAAACGAAGGAAATATGCATCGAAACGAAGGAAATGTTGATAATCGAAACGAATGAAATGTTGATCGTAACAAGAAAAAGAACATCAAAATGAAGTAAATATGCATCGAAACGAAGGTAATGTTGATCGTAACGAGAAAAGGAGCATCAAAATGAAGTAAATATGCATCGAAACGAAGGTAATGTTGATCATAAAGAGAAAATGAGAATCAAAACGAAGGAAATATGCATCGAAACGAAGGAAATATTGATCGTAATGAGAAAACGAGCATAAAAAAGAAGGAAATATGCATCGAAAAGAATGAAATGTTGATCGTAACAAGAAAAGGAACATCAAAATGAAGTAAATATGCATCGAAACAAAGTAAATATTGATCGTAACCAGAAAACGAGCATCAAAAAGAAGGAAATCTGCATCGAAACGAATGAAATGTTGATCATCAAAATGAATAAAATGTTGATCGTAACAAGAAAAGGAACATCAAAATGAAGTAAATATTCATCGAAACGAAAGTAATGTTGATCGTAACGAGAAAAGGAGCATCAAAATGAAGTAAATATGCATCCAAACGAAGGTAATGTTGATCGTAAAGAGAAAATGAGAATCAAAACGAAGGAAATATGCATCGAAACGAAGGAAATATTGATCATAACGAGAAAACGAGCTTAAAAAAGTAGGAAATCTGCATCGAAACGAATGAAATGTTGATCGTAACAAAAGGAACATCAAAATGAAGTAAATATGCATCGAAACGAAGGTAAGGTTGATCGTAACGAGAAAAGAAGCATCAAAATGAAGGAAATATGCATCGAAACGAAGGAAATATTGATCGTAACGAGAAAACGAGCATCAAAATGAAGTAAATATGTATAGAAACGAAGGAAATGCTGATCGTAACGAGAAAAGGAGCATCAAAATGAAGTAAATATGCATCGAAACGAAGGAAATATTAATCGTAACGAGAAAACGGGCATAAAAAAGAAGGAAATCCGCATCGAAACGAATGAAATGTTGATCGTAACAAGAAAAGGAGCATCAAAATGAAGTAAATATGCATCGAAACGAAGGTAATATTGATTGTAACGAGAAAAGGAGTATCAAAATAAAGGAAATATGCATCGAAACGAAGGAAATATTGATCATAACGAGAAAAAAGCATCAAAATGAAGTAAATATGCATCGAAATGAAGGAAATGCTGATCATAACGAGAAAAGAAGCATCAAAATGAATAAAATATACATCGAAACGAAGGAAATATTGATCGTAATGAGAAAACGAGCTTAAAAAAGTAGGAAATCTGCATCGAAACGAATGAAATGTTGATCGTAACAAAAGGAACATCAAAATATAGTAAATATGCATCGAAACGAAGGTAATGTTGATCGTAACAAGAAAAGGAGCATCAAAATGAAGGAAATATGCATCGAAACAAAGGAAATATTGATCGTAACGAGAAAACGAGCATCAAAATGAAGTAAATATGCATAGAAACGAAGGAAATGCTGATCGTAACGAGAAAAGGAGCATCAAAATGAAGTAAATATGCATCGAAACGAAGGAAATATTGATCGTAACGAGAAAACGGGCATCAAAAAGAAGGAAATCTGCATCGAAACGAATGAAATGTTGATCGTAACAAGAAAAGAAGAATCAAGATGAAGTAAATATGCATTGAAACGAAGGTAATGTTGATCGTAACGAGAAAAGGAACATCAAAATGAAGGAAATATGCATTGAAATGAAGGAAATATTGATCGTAACGAGAAAACGAGCATCAAAATGAAGAAAATATGCATAGAAACGAAGGAAATGCTGATCATAACGAGAAAAGGAGCATCAAAATGAAGTAAATATGCATCGAAATGAAGTAAATATTGGTCGTAACTAGAAAACGAGCATCAAAAAGAAGGAAATCTGCATCGAAATGAATGAAATGTTGATAATCGAAATGAATGAAATGTTGATCGTAACAAGAAAAGGAACATCAAAATGAAGTAAATATGCATCGAAACGAAGGTAATATTAATCGTAACGAGAAAAGGAGCATCAAAATGATGGAAATATGCATCAAAACGAAGGAAATATTGATCGTAACGAGGAAAAAAGCATCAAAATGAAGTAAATGTGCATCGAAATGAAGGAAATGCTGATCGTAACGAGAAAAGAAGCATCAAAATGAAAAAAATATGCATCGAAACGAAGGAAATATTGATCGTAATGAGAAAACGAGAATCAATATGAAGTAAATATGCATAGAAACGATGGAAATGCTGATCGTAACGAGAAAAGGAGCATCAAAATGAAGTAAATATGCATCCAAATGAAGGAAATGTTGATCGTAAAGAGTAAATGAGAATCAAAACGAAGGAAATATGCATCGAAACGAAGGAAATGTTGATAATCGAAACGAATGAAATGTTGATCGTAACAAGAAAAGGAACATCAAAATGAAGTAAATATGCATCGAAACGAAGGTAATGTTGATCGTAACGAGAAAAGGAGCATCAAAATGAAGTAAATATGCATCTAAACGAAGGTAATGTTGATCATAAAGAGAAAATGAGAATCAAAACGAAGGAAATATGCATCGAAACGAAGGAAATATTGATCGTAATGAGAAAACGAGCATAAAAAAGAAGGAAATATGCATCGAAAAGAATGAAATGTTGATCGTAACAAGAAAAGGAACATCAAAATGAAGTAAATACGCATCGAAACAAAGTAAATATTGATCGTAACCAGAAAACGAGCATCAAAAAGAAGGAAATCTGCATCGAAACGAATGAAATGTTGATCATCAAAATGAATGAAATGTTGATCGTAACAAGAAAAGGAACATCAAAAAGAAGGAAATCTGCATCGAAACGAATGAAATGTTGATCGTAACAAGAAAAGAAGCATCAAAATGAAGTAAATATGCATCGAAACGAAGGTAATGTTGATCGTAACGAGAAAAGGAGCATCAAAATGAAGGAAATATGCGTTGAAATGAAGGAAATATTGATCGTAACGAGAAAACGAGCATCTAAATGAAGTAAATATGCATAGAAACGAAGGAAATGCTGATCATAACGAGAAAAGGAGCATCAAAATGAAGTAAATATGCATCGAAACGAAGTAAATATTGATCGTAACCAGAAAACGAGCATCAAAAAGATGAAAATCTGCATCGAAACGAATGAAATGTTGATAATCAAAATGAATGAAATGTTGATCGTAACAAGAAAAGGAACATCAAAATGAAGTAAATATGCATCGAAACGAAGGTAATATTAATCGTAACGAGAAAAGGAGCATCAAAATGAAGAAAATATGCATCAAAACGAAGGAAATATTGATCGTAACGAGAAAAAAAGCATCAAAATGAAGTAAATATGCATCGAAATAAAGAAAACGCTGATCGTAACGAGAAAAGAAGCTTCAAAATGAAGAAAATATGCATCGAAACGAAGGAAATATTGATCGTAATGAGAAAACGAGAATCAAAATGAAGTAAATATGCATAGAAACGAAGGAAATGCTGATCGTAACGAGAAAAGGAGCATCAAAATGAAGTAAATATGCATCGAAATGAAGGAAATGTTGATCGTAAAGAGTAAATGAGAATCAAAACGAAGGAAATATGCATCGAAACGAAGGAAATGTTGATAATCGAAACGAATGAAATGTTGATCGTAACAAGAAAAGAAACATCAAAATGAAGTAAATATGCATCGAAACGAAGGTAATGTTGATCGTAACGAGAAAAGGAGCATCAAAATGAAGTAAATATGCATCGAAACGAAGGTAATGTTGATCATAAAGAGAAAATGAGAATCAAAACGAAGGAAATATGCATCGAAACGAAGGAAATATTGATCGTAATGAGAAAACGAGCATAAAAAAGAAGGAAATATGCATCGAAAAGAATGAAATGTTGATCGTAACAAGAAAAGGAACATCAAAATGAAGTAAATATGCATCGAAACAAAGTAAATATTGATCGTAACCAGAAAATGAGCATCAAAAAGAAGGAAATCTGCATCGAAACGAATGAAATGTTGATCATCAAAATAAATGAAATGTTGATCGTAACAAGAAAAGGAACATCAAAATGAAGTAAATATGCATCGAAGCGAAGGTAATGTTGATCGTAACGAGAAAAGGAGCATCAAAATAAAGTAAATATGCATCCAAACGAAGGTAATGTTGATCGTAAAGAGAAAATGAGAATCAAAACGAAGGAAATATGCATCGAAACGAAGGAAATATTGATCGTAACGAGAAAACGAGCTTAAAAAGTAGGAAATCTGCATCGAAACGAATGAAATGTTGATCGTAACAAAAGGAACATCAAAATGAAGTAAATATGCATCGAAACGAAGGTAAGGTTGATCGTAACGAGAAAATGAGCATCAAAATGAAGGAAATATGCATCGAAACGAAGGAAATATTGATCGTAACGAGAAAACGAGCATCAAAATGAAGTAAATATGTATAGAAACGAAGGAAATGCTGATCGTAACGAGAAAAGGAGCATCAAAATGAAGTAAATATGCATCGAAACGAAGGAAATATTAATCGTAACGAGAAAACGGGCATAAAAAAGAAAGAAATCCGCATCGAAACGAATGAAATGTTGATCGTAACATGAAAAGGAGCATCAAAATAAAGTAAATATGCATCGAAACGAAGGTAATGTTGATCGTAACGAGAAAAGGAGCATCAAAATAAAGGAAATATGCATTGAAACGAAGGAAATATTGATCGTAACGAGAAAACGAGCATCAAAATGAAGTAAATATGCATAGAAACGAAGGAAATGCTGATCGTAACGAGAAAAGGAGCATCAAAATGAAGTAAATATGCATCAAAATGAAGTAAATATTGATCGTAACCAGAAAACGAGCATCAAAAAGAAGGAAATCTGCATCGAAACGAATGAAATGTTGATAATCGAAATGAATGAAATGTTGATCGTAACAAGAAAAGGAACATCAAAATGAAGTAAATATGCATCGAAACGAATGTAATATTGATTGTAACGAGAAAAGGAGCATCAAAAAGAAGGAAATCTGCATCGAAACGAATGAAATGTTGATAATCGAAATGAATGAAATGTTGATCGTAACAAGAAAAGAAACATCAAAATGAAGTAAATAACGAAGGTAATATTGATTGTAACGAGAAAAGGAGCATCAAAATGAAGGAAATATGCATCGAAACGAAGAAAATATTGATCGTAACGAGAAAAAAAGCATCAAAATGAAGTAAATATGCATCGAAATGAAGGAAATGTTGATCGTAACGAGAAAAGAAGCATCAAAATGAAGAAAATATGCATCGAAACGAAGGAAATATTGATCATAACGAGAAAACGAGATCAAAATGAAGTAAATATGCATAGAAACGAAGGAAATGCTGATCGTAACGAGAAAAGGAGCATCAAAATTAAGTAAATATGCATCGAAACGAAGGAAATGTTGATTGTAAAGAGTAAATGAGAATCAAAACGAAGGAAATATGCATCGAAACGAAGGAAATGTTGATAATCGAAACGAATGAAATGTTGATCGTAACAAGAAAAAGAACGTCAAAATGAAGTAAATATGCATCGAAACGAAGGTAATGTTGATCGTAACGAGAAAAGGAGCATCAAAATGAAGTAAATATGCATTGGAACGAAGGTAATGTTGATCATAAAGAGAAAATGAGAATCAAAACAAATGAAATATGCATCGAAACGAAGGAAATATTGATCATAACGAGAAAATGAGCATAAAAAAGAAGGAAATCTGCATCGAAAAGAATGAAATATTGATCATAACTAGAAAAGGAACATCAAAATGAAGTAAATATGCATCGAAACGAAGGTAATATTGATTGTAACGAGAAAAGGAGCATCAAAATGAAGGAAATATGCATTAAAACGAAGGAAATATTGATCGTAACGAGAAAAAAAGCATCAAAATGAAGTAAATATGCATCGAAATGAAGGAAATACTGATCGTAACGAGAAAAGAAGCATCAAAATGAAAAAAATATGCATCGAAACGAAGGAAATATTGATCGTAATGAGAAAACGAGAATCAAAATGAAGTAAATATGCATCCAAACGAAGGTAATGTTGATCGTAAAGAGAAAATGAGAATCAAAACGAAGGAAATATGCATCGAAACGAAGGAAATATTGATCGTAACGAGAAAACGAGTTTAAAAAAGTAGAAAATCTGCATCGAAACGAATGAAATGTTGATCGTAACAAAAGGAACATCAAAATAAAGTAAATATGCATCGAAACGATGGTAATGTTGATCGTAACGAGAAAAGGAGCATCAAAATGAAGGAAATATGCAACGAAACGAAGGAAATATTGATCGTAACGAGAAAACGAGCATCAAAATGAAGTAAATATGTATAGAAACGAAGGAAATTTTGATCGTAACGAAAAAAAGAGCATCAAAATGAAGTAAATATGCATCGAAACGAAGGAAATATTGATCGTAACGAGAAAACGGGCATCAAAAAGAAGGAAATCCGCATCGAAACGAATGAAATGTTGAATGTAACAAGAAAAGGAGCATCAAAATGAAGTAAATATGCATCGAAACGAAGGTAATATTGATCGTAACGAGAAAAGGAGCATCAAAATGAAGGAAATATGCATTGAAACGAAGAAAATATTGATCGTAACGAGAAAACGAGCATCAAAATGAAGTAAATATGCATAGAAACGAAGGAAATACTGATCATAACGAGAAAAGGAGCATCAAAATGAAGTAAATATGCATCGAAACGAAATAAATATTGATCATAACCAGAAAACGAGCATCAAAAAGAAGGAAATCTGCATCGAAACGAATGAAATGTTGATAATCGAAATGAATGAAATGTTGATCGTAACAAGAAAAGAAACATCAAAATGAAGTAAATAACGAAGGTAATATTGATTGTAACGAGAAAAGGAGCATCAAAATGAAGGAAATATGCATCGAAACGAAGAAAATATTGATCGTAACGAGAAAAAAAGCATCAAAATAAAGTAAATATGCATCGAAATGAAGGAAATGTTGATCGTAACGAGAAAAGAAGCATCAAAATGAAGAAAATATGCATCGAAACGAAGGAAATATTGATCATAACGAGAAAACGAGAATCAAAATGAAGTAAATATGCATAGAAACGAAGGAAATGCTGATCGTAACGAGAAAAGGAGCATCAAAATTAAGTAAATATGCATCGAAACGATGGAAAGGTTGATTGTAAAGAGTAAATGAGAATCAAAACGAAGGAAATATGCATCGAAATGAAGGAAATGTTGATAATCGAAACGAATGAAATGTTGATCGTAACAAGAAAAGGAACATCAAAATGAAGTAAATATGCATCGAAACGAAGGTAATGTTGATCGTAACGAGAAAAGGAGCATCAAAATGAAGTAAATATGCGTCGAAACGAAGGTAATGTTGATCATAAAGAGAAAATGAGAATCAAAACAAAGGAAATATGCATCGAAATAAAGGAAATATTGATCATAACGAGAAAACGAGCATAAAAAATAAGGAAATCTGCATCGAAAAGAATGAAATGTTGATCGTAACAAGAAAAGAAACTATGCATCGAAGCGAAGGTAATATTGATTGTAACGAGAAAAGGAGCATCAAAATAAAGGAAATATGCATCGAAACGAAGGAAATATTGATCGTAACGAGAAAAAAACATCAAAATGAAGTAAATATGCATCGAAATAAAGGAAATGCTGATCGTAACGAGAAAAGAAGCATCAAAATGAAAAAAATATGCATCAAAACGAAGGAAATATTGATCGTAACGAGAAAACGAGAATCAAAATGAAGTAAATATGCATAGAAACGAAGGAAATGCTGATCGTAACGAGAAAAGGAGCATCAAAATGAAGTAAATATGCATCGAAACGAAGGAAATGTTGATCGTAAAGAGTAAATGAGAATCAAAATGAAGGAAATATACATCGAAATGAAGGAAATGTTGATAATCGAAACGAATGAAATGTTGATCGTAACAAGAAAAGGAACATCAAAATGAAGTAAATATGCATCGAAACGAAGGTAATGTTGATCGTAACGAGAAAAGGAGCATCAAAATGAAGTAAATATGTATCGAAACGAAGGTAATGTTGATCGTAAAGAGAATATGAGAATCAAAATAAAGGAAATATGTATCGAAACGAAGGTAATGTTGATCATAAAGAGAATATGAGAATCAAAATAAAGGAAATATGCATCGAAACGAAGGAAATATTGATCGTAACGAGAAAACGAGCATAAAAAAGAAGGAAATCTGCATCGAAAAGAATGAAATGTTGATCGTAACAAGAAAAGGAACATCAAAATAAAGTAAATATGCATCGAAACGAAGGTAATGTTGATCGTAACGAGATAACGAGCATCAAAATGAAGTAATTATGCATAGAAACGAAGGAAATGCTAATCGTAACGAGAAAAAGAGCATCAAAATGAAGTAAATATGCATCGAAACGAAGGAAATATTGATCGTAACGAGAAAACGAGCATCAAAATGAAGGAAATCTGCATCGAAACGAATGAAATATTGATCGTAACAAGAAAAGGAACATCAAAATGAAGTAAATATGCATCTAAACGAAGGTAATGTTGATCGTAATGAGAAAAGGAGCATCAAAATGAAGGAAATATGCATTGAAACGAAGGAAATATTGATCGTAACGAGAAAACGAGCATCAAAATGAAGTAAATATGCATAGAAACGAAGGAAATGCTGATCGTAACGAGAAAAGGAGCATCAAAATGAAGTAAATATGCATCGAAACGAAGTAAATATTGATCGTAACCAGAAAACGAGCATCAAGAAGAAGGAAATCTGCATCGAAACGAATGAAATGTTGATAATCGAAACGAATGAAATGTTGATCGTAACAAGAAAATGAACATCAAAATGAAGTAAATATGCATCGAAACGAAGGTAATATTGATCGTAACGAGAAAAGGAGCATCAAAATGAAGGAAATATGCATCGAAACGAAGGAAATATTAATCGTAACGAGAAAAAAAGCATCAAAATGAAGTAAATATGCATCAAAATGAAGGAAATGCAGGTCGTAACGAGAAAAGGAGCATCAAAATTAAGAAAAATATGCATCAAAACGAAGGAAATATTGATCGTAACGAGAAAATGAGAATCAAAATGAAGTAAATATGCATAGAAACGAAGGAAATGCTGATCGTAACGAGAAAAGGAGCATCAAAATGAAGTAAATATGCATCAAAACGAAGGAAATGTTGATCGTAAAGAGTAAATGAGAATCAAAACGAAGGAAATATGCATCGAAACAAAGGAAATGTTGATAATCGAAACAGATGAAATGTTGATCGTAACAAGAAAATGAACATCAAAATGAAGTAAATATGCATCGAAACGAAGGTAATGTTGATCGTAACGAGAAAATGAGCATCAAAATGAAGGAAATATGCATCGAAACGAAGGAAATATTGATCGTAACAAGAGAACGAGCATCAAAATGAAGTAATTATGCATAAAAACGAAGAAAATGCTGACCGTAACGAGAAAAGGAGCATCAAAATGAAGTAAATATGCATCGAAACGAAGGAAATGTTGATCGTAAAGAGTAAATGAGAATCAAAACGAAGGAAATATGCATCGAAATGAAGGAAATATTGATAATCGAAACAAATGAAATGTTGATCGTAACAAGAAAATGAACATCAAAATGAAGTAAATATGCATCGAAACGAAGGTAATGTTGATCGTAACGAGAAAAGGAGCATCAAAATGAAGTAAATATGTATCGAAACGAAGGTAATGTTGATTATAAAGAGAATATGAGAATCAAAACGAAGGAAATATGCATCGAAACGAAGGAAATATTGATCGTAACGAGAAAACGAGCATAAAAAAGAAGGAAATCTGCATCAAAAAGAATGAAATGTTGATCGTAACAAGGAACATCAAAATGAAGTAAATATGCATCGAAACAAAGGTAATGTTGATCGTAACGAGAAAATGAGCATCAAAATGAAGAAAATATGCATCGAAACGAAGGAAATATTGATCGTAACGAGAAAAAAAGCATCAAAATGAAGTAAATATGCATCGAAATGAAGGAAATGCTGATCGTAACGAGAAAAGAAGCATCAAAATGAAAAAAATATGCATCGAAACGAAGGAAATATTGATCGTAATGAGAAAACGAGAATCAAAATGAAGTAAATATGCATCCAAACGAAGGTAATGTTGATCGTAAAGAGAAAATGCGAATCAAAACGAAGGAAATATGCATCGAAACGAAGGAAATATTGATCGTAACGAGAAAACGAGCTTAAAAAAGTAGAAAATCTGCATCGAAACGAATGAAATATTGATCGTAACAAAAGAAACATCAAAATGAAGAAAATATGCATCGAAACGATGGTAATGTTGATCGTAACGAGAAAAGGAGCATCAAAATGAAGGAAATATGCATCGAAACGAAGGAAATATTGATCGTAACGAGAAAACGAGCATCAAAATGAAGTAAATATGTATAGAAACGAAGGAAATTTTGATCGTAACGAAAAAAAGAGCATCAAAATGAAGTAAATATGCATCGAAACGAAGGAAATATTGATCGTAACGAGAAAACGGGCATCAAAAAGAAGGAAATCCGCATCGAAACGAATGAAATGTTGAATGTAACAAGAAAAGGAGCATCAAAATGAAGTAAATATGCATCGAAACGAAGGTAATATTGATCGTAACGAGAAAATGAGCATCAAAATGAAGGAAATATGCATTGAAACGAAGGAAATATTGATCGTAACGAGAAAACGAGCATCAAAATGAAGTAAATATGCATAGAAACGAAGGAAATACTGATCATAACGAGAAAAGGAGCATCAAAATGAAGTAAATATGCATCGAAACGAAATTAATATTGATCGTAACCAGAAAACGAGCATCAAAAAGAAGGAAATCTGCATCGAAACGAATGAAATGTTGATAATCGAAATGAATGAAATGTTGATCGTAACAAGAAAAGAAACATCAAAATAAAGTAAATAACGGAGGTAATATTGATTGTAACGAGAAAAGGAGCATCAAAATGAAGGAAATATGCATCGAAACGAAGAAAATATTGATCGTAACGAGAAAAAAAGCATCAAAATGAAGTAAATATGCATCGAAATGAAGGAAATGTTGATCGTAACGAGAAAAGAAGCATCAAAATGAAGAAAATATGCATCGAAACGAAAGAAATATTGATCATAACGAGAAAACGAGAATCAAAATGAAGTAAATATGCATAGAAACGAAGGAAATGCTGATCGTAACGAGAAAAGGAGCATCAAAATTAAGTAAATATGCATCGAAACGATGGAAAGGTTGATTGTAAAGAGTAAATGAGAATCAAAACGAAGGAAATATGCATCGAAATGAAGGAAATGTTGATAATCGAAACGAATGAAATGTTGATCGTAACAAGAAAAGGAACATCAAAATGAAGTAAATATGCATCGAAACGAAGGTAATGTTGATCGTAACGAGAAAAGGAGCATCAAAATGAAGTAAATATGCGTCGAAACGAAGGTAATGTTGATCATAAAGAGAAAATGAGAATCAAAACAAAGGAAATATGCATCGAAATAAAGGAAATATTGATCATAACGATAAAACGAGCATAAAAAATAAGGAAATCTGCATCGAAAAGAATGAAATGTTGATCGTAACAAGAAAAGAAACATCAAAATGAAGTAAATATGCATCGAAGCGAAGGTAATATTGATTGTAACTAGAAAAGGAGCATCAAAATAAAGGAAATATGCATCGAAACGAAGGAAATATTGATCGTAACGAGAAAAAAGCATCAAAATGAAGTATATATGCATCGAAATAAAGGAAATGCTGATCGTAACGAGAAAAGAAGCATCAAAATGAAAAAAATATGCATCGAAACGAAGGAAATATTGATCGTAACGAGAAAACGAGAATCAAAATGAAGTAAATATGCATAGAAACGAAGGAAATGCTGATCGTAACGAGAAAATGAGCATCAAAATGAAGTAAATATGCATCAAAACGAAGGAAATGTTGATCGTAAAGAGTAAATGAGAATCAAAATGAAGGAAATATACATCGAAATGAAGGAAATGTTGATAATCGAAACGAATGAAATGTTGATCGTAACAAGAAAAGGAACATCAAAATGAAGTAAATATGCATCGAAACGAAGGTAATGTTGATCGTAACGAGAAAAGGAGCATCAAAATAAAGTAAATATGTATCGAAACGAAGGTAATGTTGATCATAAAGAGAATATGAGAATCAAAATAAAGGAAATATGCATCGAAACGAAGGAAATATTGATCGTAACGAGAAAACGAGCATAAAAAAGAAGGAAATCTGCATCGAAAAGAATGAAATGTTGATCGTAACAAGAAAAGGAACATCAAAATAAAGTAAATATGCATCGAAACGAAGGTAATGTTGATCGTAACGAGAAAATGATCATCAAAATGAAGGAAATATGCATCGAAACGAAGGAAATATTGATCGTAACGAGAGAACGAGCATCAAAATGAAGTAATTATGCATAGAAACGAAGGAAATGCTAATCGTAACGAGAAAAAGAGCATCAAAATGAAGTAAATATGCATCGAAACGAAGGAAATATTGATCGTAACGAGAAAACGAGCATCAAAATGAAGGAAATCTGCATCGAAACGAATGAAATATTGATCGTAACAAGAAAAGGAACATCAAAATGAAGTAAATATGCATTTAAACGAAGGTAATGTTGATCGTAATGAGAAAAGGAGCATCAAAATGAAGGAAATATGCATTGAAACGAAGGAAATATTGATCGTAACGAGAAAACGAGCATCAAAATGAAGTAAATATGCATAGAAACGAAGGAAATGCTGATCGTAACGAGAAAATGAGCATCAAAATGAAGTAAATATGCATCGAAACGAAGTAAATATTGATCGTAACCAGAAAACGAGCATCAAGAAGAAGGAAATCTGCATCGAAACGAATGAAATGTTGATAATCGAAACGAATGAAATGTTGATCGTAACAAGAAAAGGAACATCAAAATGAAGTAAATATGCATCGAAACGAAGGTAATATTGATCGTAACGAGAAAAGGAGCATCAAAATGAAGGAAATATGCATCGAAACGAAGGAAATATTGATCGTAACGAGAAAAAAAGCATCAAAATGAAGTAAATATGCATCAAAATGAAGGAAATGCAGGTCGTAACGAGAAAAGGAGCATCAAAATGAAGAAAAATATGCATCAAAACGAAGGAAATATTGATCGTAACGAGAATCAAAATGAAGTAAATATGCATAGAAACGAAGGAAATGCTGATCGTAACGAGAAAATGAGCATCAAAATGAAGTAAATATGCATCAAAACGAAGGAAATGTTGATCGTAAAGAGTAAATGAGAATCAAAACGAAGGAAATATGCATCGAAACAAAGGAAATGTTGATAATCGAAACAGATGAAATGTTGATCGTAACAAGAAAATGAACATCAAAATGAAGTAAATATGCATCGAAACGAAGGTAATGTTGATCGTAACGAGAAAATGAGCATCAAAATGAAGGAAATATGCATCGAAACGAAGGAAATATTGATCGTAACAAGAGAACGAGCATCAAAATGAAGTAATTATGCATAAAAACGAAGAAAATGCTGACCGTAACGAGAAAAGGAGCATCAAAATGAAGTAAATATGCATCGAAACGAAGGAAATGTTGATCGTAAAGAGTAAATGAGAATCAAAACGAAGGAAATATGCATCGAAATGAAGGAAATGTTGATAATCGAAACAAATGAAATGTTGATCGTAACAAGAAAATGAACATCAAAATGAAGTAAATATGCATCGAAACGAAGGTAATGTTGATCGTAACGAGAAAAGGAGCACCAAAATGAAGTAAATATGTATCGAAACGAAGGTAATGTTGATCATAAAGAGAACATGAGAATCAAAACGAAGGAAATATGCATCGAAACGAAGGAAATATTGATCCTAACGAGAAAACGAGCATAAAAAAGAAGGAAATCTACATCAAAAAGAATGAAATGATGATCGTAACAAGAAAAGGAACATCAAAATGAAGTAAATATGCATCGAAACGAAGGTAATGTAGATCGTAACGAGAAAATGAGCATCAAAATGAAGGAAATATGCATCGAAACGAAGGAAATATTGATCGTAACGAGAAAAAAAGCATCAAAATGAAGTAAATATGCATCGAAATAAAGGAAATGCTGATCGTAACGAGAAAAGAAGCATCAAAATGAAAAAAATATGCATCGAAACGAAGGAAATATTGATCGTAACGAGAAAACGAGAATCAAAATGAAGTAAATATGCATAGAAACGAAGGAAATGCTGATCGTAACGAGAAAAGGAGCATCAAAATGAAGTAAATATGCATCGAAACGAAGGAAATGTTGATCGTAAAGAGTAAATGAGAATCAAAATGAAGGAAATATACATCGAAATGAAGGAAATGTTGATAATCGAAACGAATGAAATGTTGATCGTAACAAGAAAAGGAACATCAAAATGAAGTAAATATGCATCGAAACGAAGGTAATGTTGATCGTAATGAGAAAAGGAGCATCAAAATGAAGTAAATATGTATCGAAACGAAGGTAATGTTGATCATAAAGAGAATATGATAATCAAAACGAAGGAAATATGCATCGAAACGAAGGAAATATTGATCGTAACGAGAAAACGAGCATAAAAAAGAAGGAAATCTACATCGAAAAGAATGAAATGTTGATCGTAACAAGAAAAGGAACATCAAAATAAAGTAAATATGCATCGAAACGAAGGTAATGTTGATCGTAACGAGAAAATGATCATCAAAATGAAGGAAATATGCATCGAAACGAAGGAAATATTGATCGTAACGAGAGAACGAGCATCAAAATGAAGTAATTATGCATAGAAACGAAGGAAATGCTAATCGTAACGAGAAAAAGAGCATCAAAATGAAGTAAATATGCACGAAACGAAGAAAATATTGATCGTAACGAGAAAACGAGCATCAAAATGAAGGAAATCTGCATCGAAACGAATGAAATATTGATCGTAACAAGAAAAGGAACATCAAAATGAAGTAAATATGCATCTAAACGAAGGTAATGTTGATCGTAATGAGAAAAGGAGCATCAAAATGAAGGAAATATGCATTGAAACGAAGGAAATATTGATCGTAACGAGAAAACGAGCATCAAAATGAAGTAAATATGCATAGAAACGAAGGAAATGCTGATCGTAACGAGAAAATGAGCATCAAAATGAAGTAAATATGCATCGAAACGAAGTAAATATTGATCGTAACCAGAAAACGAGCATCAAGAAGAAGGAAATCTGCATCGAAACGAATGAAATGTTGATAATCGAAACGAATGAAATGTTGATCGTAACAAGAAAAGGAACATCAAAATGAAGTAAATATGCATCGAAACGAAGGTAATATTGATCGTAACGAGAAAAGGAGCATCAAAATGAAGGAAATATGCATCGAAACGAAGGAAATATTGATCGTAACGAGAAAAAAAAGCATCAAAATGAAGTAAATATGCATCAAAATGAAGGAAATGCAGGTCGTAACGAGAAAAGGAGCATCAAAATGAAGAAAAATATGCATCAAAACGAAGGAAATATTGATCGTAACGAGAATCAAAATGAAGTAAATATGCATAGAAACGAAGGAAATGCTGATCGTAACGAGAAAAGGAGCATCAAAATGAAGTAAATATGCATCAAAACGAAGGAAATGTTGATCGTAAAGAGTAAATGAGAATCAAAACGAAGGAAATATGCATCGAAACAAAGGAAATGTTGATAATCGAAACAGATGAAATGTTGATCGTAACAAGAAAATGAACATCAAAATGAAGTAAATATGCATCGAAACGAAGGTAATGTTGATCGTAACGAGAAAATGAGCATCAAAATGATGGAAATATGCATCGAAACGAAGGAAATATTGATCGTAACAAGAGAACGAGCATCAAAATGAAGTAATTATGCATAAAAACGAAGAAAATGCTGACCGTAACGAGAAAAGGAGCATCAAAATGAAGTAAATATGCATCGAAACGAAGGAAATGTTGATCGTAAAGAGTAAATGAGAATCAAAACGAAGGAAATATGCATCGAAATGAAGGAAATGTTGATAATCGAAACAAATGAAATGTTGATCGTAACAAGAAAATGAACATCAAAATGAAGTAAATATGCATCGAAACGAAGGTAATGTTGATCGTAACGAGAAAAGGAGCACCAAAATGAAGTAAATATGTATCGAAACGAAGGTAATGTTGATTATAAAGAGAATATGAGAATCAAAACGAAGGAAATATGCATCGAAACGAAGGAAATATTGATCGTAACGAGAAAACGAGCATAAAAAAGAAGGAAATCTACATCAAAAAGAATGAAATGATGATCGTAACAAGAAAAGGAACATCAAAATGAAGTAAATATGCATCGAAACGAAGGTAATGTTGATCGTAACGAGAAAATGAGCATCAAAATGAAGGAAATATGCATCGAAACGAAGGAAATATTGATCGTAACGAGAAAAAAAGCATCAAAATGAAGTAAATATGCATCGAAATAAAGGAAATGCTGATCGTAACGAGAAAAGAAGCATCAAAATGAAAAAAATATGCATCGAAACGAAGGAAATATTGATCGTAACGAGAAAACGAGAATCAAAATGAAGTAAATATGCATCCAAACGAAGGTAATGTTAATCGTAAAGAGAAAATGAGAATCAAAACAAAGGAAATATGCATTGAAATGAAGGAAATATTGATCGTAACGAGAAAACGAGCTTAAAAAAGTAGGAAATCTGCATCGAAACGAATGAAATGTTGATCGTAACAAAAGGAACATCAAAATGAAGTAAATATGCATCGAAACGAAGGTAATATTGATCGTAACGAGAAAAGGAGCATCAAAATGAAGGAAATATGCATCGAAACGAAGGAAATATTGATCGTAACGAGAAAAAAAGCATCAAAATGAAGTAAATATGCATCAAAATGAAGGAAATGCAGATCGTAACGAGAAAAGGAGCATCAAAATGAAGAAAATATGCATCAAAACGAAGGAAATATTGATCGTAACGAGAAAACGAGAATCAAAATGAAGTAAATATGCATAGAAACGAAGGAAATGCTGATCGTAACGAGAAAAGGAGCATCAAAATGAAGTAAATATGCATCGAAACGAAGGAAATGTTGATCGTAAAGAGTAAATGAGAATCAAAATGAAGGAAATATACATCGAAATGAAGGAAATGTTGATAATCGAAATGAATGAAATGTTGATCGTAACAAGAAAAGGAACATCAAAATGAAGTAAATATGCATCGAAACGAAGGTAATGTTGATCGTAACGAGAAAAGGAGCATCAAAATGAAGTAAATATGTATCGAAACGAAGGTAATGTTGATCATAAAGAGAATATGAGAATCAAAACGAAGGAAATATGCATCGAAACGAAGGAAATATTGATCGTAACGAGAAAACGAGCATAAAAAAGAAGGAAATCTGCATCGAAAAGAATGAAATGTTGATCGTAACAAGAAAAGGAACATCAAAATAAAGTAAATATGCATCGAAACGAAGGTAATGTTGATCGTAACGAGAAAATGATCATCAAAATGAAGGAAATATGCATCGAAACGAAGGAAATATTGATCGTAACGAGAGAACGAGCATCAAAATGAAGTAATTATGCATAGAAATGAAGGAAATGCTAATCGTAACGAGAAAAAAAGCATCAAAATGAAGTAAATATGCATCGAAACGAAGGAAATATTGATCGTAACGAGAAAACGAGTATCAAAATGAAGGAAATCTGCATCGAAACGAATGAAATGTTGATCGTAACAAGAAAAGAAACATCAAAATGAAGTAAATATGCATCTAAACGAAGGTAATGTTGATCGTAATGAGAAAAGGAGCATCAAAATTAAGGAAATATGCATTGAAACGAAGGAAATATTGATCGTAACGAGAAAACGAGCATCAAAATGAAGTAAATATGCATAGAAACGAAGGAAATGCTGATCGTAACGAGAAAAGGAGCATCAAAATGAAGTAAATATGCATCGAAACGAAGTAAATATTGATCGTAACTAGAAAACGAGCATCAAAAAGAAGGAAATCTGCATCGAAACGAAAGAAATGTTGATAATCGAAACGAATGAAATGTTGATCGTAACAAGAAAAGGAACATCAAAATGAAGTAAATATGCATCGAAACGAAGGTAATATTGATCGTAACGAGAAAAGGAGCATCAAAATGAAGGAAATATGCATCGAAACGAAGGAAATATTGATCGTAACGAGAAAAAAAGCATCAAAATGAAGTAAATATGCATCAAAATGAAGGAAATGCAGATCGTAACGAGAAAAGGAGCATCAAAATGAAGAAAATATGCATCAAAACGAAGGAAATATTGATCGTAACGAGAAAACGAGAATCAAAATGAAGTAAATATGCATAGAAACGAAGGAAATGCTGATCGTAACGAGAAAAGGAGCATCAAAATGAAGTAAATATGCATCAAAACGAAGGAAATGTTGATCGTAAAGAGTAAATGAGAATCAAAACGAAGGAAATATGCATCGAAACAAAGGAAATGTTGATAGTCGAAACAGATGAAATGTTGATCGTAACAAGAAAATGAACATCAAAATGAAGTAAATATGCATCGAAACGAAGGTAATGTTGATCGTAACGAGAAAATGAGCATCAAAATTAAGGAAATATGCATCGAAACGAAGGAAATATTGATCGTAACAAGAGAACGAGCATCAAAATGAAGTAATTATGCATAAAAATGAAGAAAATGCTGACCGTAACGAGAAAAGGAGCATCAAAATGAAGTAAATATGCATCGAAACGAAGGAAATGTTGATCGTAAAGAGTAAATAAGAATCAAAACGAAGGAAATATGCATCGAAATGAAGAAAATGTTGATAATCGAAACAAATGAAATGTTGATCGTAACAAGAAAATGAACATCAAAATGAAGTAAATATGCATCGAAACGAAGGTAATGTTGATCGTAACGAGAAAAGGAGCATCAAAATGAAGTAAATATGTATCGAAACGAAGGTAATGTTGATCATAAAGAGAATATGAGAATCAAAACGAAGGAAATATGCATCGAAACGAAGGAAATATTGATCGTAACGAGAAAACGAGCATAAAAAAGAAGGAAATCTGCATCAAAAAGAATGAAATGTTGATCGTAACAAGAAAAGGAACATCAAAATGAAATAAATATGCATCGAAACGAAGGTAATGTTGATCGTAACGAGAAAATGAGCATCAAAATGAAGGAAATATGCATCGAAACGAAGGAAATATTGATCGTAACGAGAAAAAAAGCATCAAAATGAAGTTAATATGCATCGAAATGAAGGAAATGCTGATCGTAACGAGAAAAGAAGCATCAAAATGAAAAAAATATGCATCGAAACGAAGGAAATATTGATCGTAACGAGAAAATGAGAATCAAAATGAAGTAAATATGCATCCAAACGAAGGTAATGTTAATCGTAAAGAGAAAATGAGAATCAAAACGAAGGAAATATGCATCGAAATGAAGGAAATATTGATCGTAACGAGAAAACAAGCTTAAAAAAGTAGGAAATCTGCATCGAAACGAATGAAATGTTGATCGTAACAAAAGGAACATCAAAATGAAGTAAATATGCATCGAAACGAAGGTAATGTTGATCGTAACGAGAAAAGGAGCATCAAAATGAAGGAAATATGCATCGAAACGAAGGAAATATTGATCGTAACGAGAAAACGAGCATCAAAATGAAGTAAATATGTATAGAAACGAAGGAAATGCTGATCGTAACGAGAAAAGGAGCATCAAAATGAAGTAAATATGCATCAAAAAGAAGGAAATATTGATCGTAACGAGAAAACTGGCATCAAAAAGAAGGAAATCCGCATCGAAACGAATGAAATGTTGATCGTAACAAGAAAATGAGCATCAAAATGAAGTAAATATACATCGAAACGAAGGTAATATTGATCGTAACGAGAAAAGGAGCATCAAAATGAAGGAAATATGCATTGAAACGAAGGAAATATTGATCGTAACGAGAAAACGAGCATCAAAATGAAGTAAATATGCATAGAAACGAAGGAAATGCTGATCGTAACGAGAAAAGGAGCATCAAAATGAAGTAAATATGCATCGAAACGAAGGAAATGTTGATTGTAAAGAGTAAATGAGAATCAAAACGAAGGAAATATGCATCGAAATGAAGGAAATGTTGATAATCGAAACGAATGAAATGTTGATCGTAACAAGAAAAGGAACATCAAAATGAAGTAAATATGCATCGAAACGAAGGTAATGTTGATCGTAACGAGAAAAGGAGCATCAAAATGAAGTAAATATGCGTCGAAACGAAGGTAATGTTGATCATAAAGAGAAAATGAGAATCAAAACAAAGGAAATATGCATCGAAACAAAGGAAATATTGATTATAACGAGAAAACGAGCATAAAAAATAAGGAAATCTGCATCGAAAAGAATGAAATGTTGATCGTAACAAGAAAAGGAACATCAAAATGAAGTAAATATGCATCGAAACGAAGGTAATATTGATTGTAACGAGAAAAGGAGCATCAAAATAAAGGAAATATGCATCGAAACGAAGGAAATATTGATCGTAACGATAAAAAAAGCATCAAAATGAAGTAAATATGCATCAAAATAAAGGAAATGCTGATCGTAACGAGAAAAGAAGCATCAAAATGGAAAAAATATGCATCGAAACTAAGGAAATATTAATCGTAACGAGAAAACGAGAATCAAAATGAAGTAAATATGCATAGAAACGAAGGAAAAGCTGATCGTAACGAAAAAAGGAGCATCAAAATGAAGTAAATATGCATCGAAACGAAGGAAATGTTGATCGTAAAGAGTAAATGAGAATCAAAATGAAGGAAATATGCATCGAAATGAAGGAAATATTGATAATCGAAACGAATGAAATATTGATCGTAACAAGAAAATGAACATCAAAATGAAGTAAATATGCATCGAAACGAAGGTAATGTTGATCGTAACGAGAAAAGGAGCATCAAAATGAAGTAAATATGTATCGAAACGAAGGTAATGTTGATCATAAAGAGAATATGAGAATCAAAACGAAGGAAATATGCATCGAAACGAAGGAAATATTGATCGTAACGAGAAAACGAGCATAAAAAAGAAGGAAATCTGCATCGAAAAGAATGAAATGTTGATCGTAACAAGAAAAGGAACATCAAAATAAAGTAAATATGCATCGAAACGAAGGTAATGTTGATCGTAACGAGAAAATGAGCATCAAAATGAAGGAAATATGCATCGAAACGAAGGAAATATTGATCGTAACGAGAGAACGAGCATCAAAATGAAGTAATTATGCATAGAAACGAAGGAAATGCTAATCGTAACGAGAAAAAGAGCATCAAAATGAAGTAAATATGCATCGAAACGAAGGAAATATTGATCGTAACGAGAAAACGAGCATCAAAATGAAGGAAATCTGCATCGAAACGAATGAAATGTTGATCGTAACAAGAAAAGGAACATCAAAATGAAGTAAATATGCATCTAAACGAAGGCAATGTTGATCGTAATGAGAAAAGGAGCATCAAAATGAAGGAAATATGCATTGAAACGAAGGAAATATTGATCGTAACGAGAAAACGAGAATCAAAATGAAGTAAATATGCATAGAAACGAAGGAAATGCTGATCGTAACGAGAAAAGGAGCATCAAAATGAAGTAAATATGCATCGAAACGAAGTAAATATTGATCGTAACCAGAAAACAAGCATCAAAAAGAAGAAAATCTGCATCGAAACGAATGAAATGTAGATAATCAAAACGAATGAAATGTTGATCGTAACAAGAAAAGGAACATCAAAATGAAGTAAATATGCATCGAAACGAAGGTAATATTGATCGTAACGAGAAAAGGAGCATCAAAATGAAGGAAATATGCATCGAAACGAAGGAAATACTGATCGTAACGAAAAAAAGCATCAAAATGAAGTAAATATGCATCAAAATGAAGGAAATGCAGATCGTAACGAGAAAAGGAGCATCAAAATGAAGAAAATATGCATCAAAACGAAGGAAATATTGATCGTAACGAGAAAACGAGAATCAAAATGAAGTAAATATGCATAAAAACGAAGGAAATGTTTATCGTAACGAGAAAAGGAGCATCAAAATGAAGTAAATATGCATCAAAACGAAGGAAATGTTGATCATAAAGAGTAAATGAGAATCAAAATGAAGGAAATATGCATCGAAACAAGGGAAATGTTGATAATCGAAACAGATGAAATGCTGATCGTAACAAGAAAAGGAACATCAAAATGAAGTAAATATGCATCGAAACGAAGGTAATGTTGATCGTAACGAGAAAAGGAGCATCAAAATGAAGTAAATATGCATCGAAACGAAGGTAATGTTGATCATAAAGAGAAAATGAAAATCAAAATGAAGGAAATATGCATCGAAACGAAGGAAATATTGATCGTAATGAGAAAACGAGCATAAAAAAGAAGGAAATATGCATCGAAAAGAATGAAATGTTGATCGTAACAAGAAAAGGAACATCAAAATGAAGTAAATATGCATCGAAATGAAGGCAATGTTGATCGTAACGAGAAAATGAGCATCAAAATGAAGGAAATATGCATCGAAACGAAGGAAATATTGATCGTAACAAGAGAACGAGCATCAAAATAAAGTAATTATGCATAAAAACGAAGGAAATGCTGACCGTAACGAGAAAAAGAGCATCAAAATGAAGTAAATATGCATCGAAACGAAGGAAATGTTGATCGTAAAGAGTAAATGAGAATCAAAACGAAGGAAATATGCATCGAAATGAAGGAAATGTTGATAATCGAAACAAATGAAATGTTGATCGTAACAAGAAAATGAACATCAAAATGAAGTAAATATGCATCGAAACGAAGGTAATGTTGATCGTAACGAGAAAAGGAGCATCAAAATGAAGTAAATATGTATCGAAACGAAGGTAATGTTGATCATAAAGAGAATATGAGAATCAAAACGAAGGAAATATGCATCGAAACGAAGGAAATATTGATCGTAACGAGAAAACGAGCATAAAAAAGAAGGAAATCTGCATCGAAAAGAATGAAATGTTGATCGTAACAAGAAAAGGAACATCAAAATAAAGTAAATATTCATCGAAACGAAGGTAATGTTGATCGTAACGAGAAAATGAGCATCAAAATGAAGGAAATATGCATCGAAACGAAGGAAATATTGATCGTAATGAGAAAAAAAGCATCAAAATGAAGTTAATATGCATCGAAATGAAGGAAATGCTGATCGTAACGAGAAAAGAAGCATCAAAATGAAAAAAATATGCATCGAAACGAAGGAAATATTGATCGTAACGAGAAAACGAGAATCAAAATGAAGTAAATATGCATCCAAACGAAGGTAATGTTAATCGTAAAGAGAAAATGAGAATCAAAACGAAGGAAATATTGATCGTAACGAGAAAACGAGCTTAAAAAAGTAGGAAATCTGCATCGAAACGAATGAAATGTTGATCGTAACAAAAGGAACATCAAAATGAAGTAAATATGCATCGAAACGATGGTAATGTTGATCGTAACGAGAAAAGGAGCATCAAAATGAAGGAAATATGCATCGAAACGAAGGAAATATTGATCGTAACGAGAAAACGAGCATCAAAATGAAGTAAATATGTATAGAAACGAAGGAAATGCTGATCGTAACGAGAAAAGGAGCATCAAAATGAAGTAAATATGCATCGAAACGAAGTAAATATTGATCGTAACCAGAAAACGAGCATCAAAAAGAAGGAAATCCGCATCGAAACGAATGAAATATTGATCGTAACAAGAAAAGGAGCATCAAAATGAAGTAAATATGCATTGAAACGAAGGAAATATTGATCGTAACGAGAAAACGAGCATCAAAATGAAGTAAATATGCATAGAAATGAAGGAAATACTGATCGTAACGAGAAAAGTGATGGCGTTCAGACCGTTTGGTTAACGTGACCCGTTAGAATATCATGCGTTTCTATCATATCACAGCGGAAGCAATAAATCATAGAAACGATTACCGTTCACCATGGTATGTTGATGAAGATTAATTCTCGCAGGCAGCTTGCGCAGTCCCACGAGAATGGCCATAACTTCCTCATCTGATATCGGAATTGAATGATCTTTGCGTTGAGATGATCCTCTCTTCGACGGATTTCCGTCAGTATATTGATCATCAAATTCTGAGCACTGTACGAATTTATACAAATTTCTCAAGGTCGCGTACAGCAGCAGCAAACTACCTTCTGATCTTCTGTTGTATGTCCCAAGTCCGATCTCGACGTCGTGTGGGCGACGATATACGAGACCTACTCAATCTGCTCTCAACCCTCATCACACGTGAATAATAAGTTAGATTAAATTAGGGTTCCAGATAAGCTGAGGTGACTTATATACATGGGCTACAGCAGGGACCAGAAGGAGAAATTGGGTTGGGCCTCCATTGGGCTTAAGTATCCAAGCTTAGCCCAAAGCTTATACTTAAGTCCAATAATAATAATATATTCCACTAAAATATTATTATTGCACTACCGTACCAATCCCAAAATTACGTTTTGGGCTCCTTCTTATTATGAGTCCATTAGTCTCCCCATGTTTAAGATATACAATGTCCATTAATTAATTAAGTTACTGACAACCCAATTAATTAATATCTCATCCAAGAGTAGTACCACTCAACCTCATTATCATGCCGGAATAAATTTCACCTGCAGGGTTTACATGATAATCCTTATGAGCTCCTCAAGGGGACATCATCAACCTATGACGGACATGGATTCCTTCTACAATCAACAGCACACCATAGAGACAGCACTACTTCCCAACTCATCGAGTTTGTTGATTTAATTACATGTAAATCTCACCCATTGATGAATCAAAGAAATACATACTGCCCTACGTGTCGAGGTTATTGTATAGGGATTAAGAGCACGAACTTCCATAATAACTGAGATCAAGTTCTCCTATAAGTCAGTATAAGTCAAACGATCTCAAGCGGTCCTACTCAATACACACAAGTGCACTAGTGTGATTCTATAGCCAAGATAAGCTAATACCAAATCACACTACAACCATCCCGATAGAGAGTCCCCGTCTATCTCGGTTGTGAGCATCTGTTTATACTTTATAAGAAAACCGATAATATGATCTTCCGCGTGTTGTCGCACAACATATTATCTACTGTATAAAGTAAGTGGACTATTACATCGAACATATAAATAAATTATAAGATGCAATCATTTGATCATATGATTCTCATTTCAAATTAATTGTTATAACATTGTTCATACAAAAGGTTAGACTTTTAGTATACAATCCAACAATCTCCCACTTATACTAAAAGACTATGCTGTCATGTCTTCTGCCATACATCTGATTTCCACTCCCACTACACGACCATCAAAAGCTCTCGCCTTAAGGTCCTTGTAAATGGATTTACTAGGTTATCATCCGATGTAATCTAGGTGACAACAACCTTCCCCTCATAATACGATTTCTCGTAACAGGTGGTACTCGAGCTCCATGTGTTTAATTTCCTTATGAACTTGTGATTCCTTCAAGTTTGCAACTGCACCAATATCATCAATGTAAATTGTGATAACCTTGGGCAAACTTAGAATCACACCAAAGTCCATCATGAAGTTTCTAGAGTCATACAGATACTTTGGCTGCCTCATGTATCTAATTTATCATCTTTCCATGATGGAATCCGGAGTCTGAAATATATTTCTATATAACACTCCTCCATATTATGACTCTACTTTCTAAAATTAAACGCATAACCTTTGAGGTGGATTTACTGCCGTCCCTATCTGATTTGAAAAATCTGAATCTATGTAACCCATAAGAATCAGTGAATCTGTTCGGTAAGCCCACATATAGTTTCTAGTCCTTTTCAGGTACATAAGTATATGTCTTACCACAGTTCAACATTCTTATTTTGGGTTACCTTGATACCCACTGTTCATGCCATCAGCAAAACAAATATCCAATCTCGTGCATAGCATTCCTTAGATTAAGCTTCCTCATTTGCCCAAGCATAAGGAACCGCTTTCATCTTCTTTATCTACTTTTGTGTCATAAGACACATTCACTTAGATAAATTCACATGCTAAACGAGTAAGGATCGTATCATTATATGAAACTTGAGATAAGCATAATATCCTTTCTTGTGATCCGTATTACCGTGATCAAAAGGATATTTTTGCTCTTCTTAAGTCCTTCATCTCATACCGCTTTATCAACCATACCCATACGCCCGACAATACTCTTTCATTGTCTCCAATGAGCAAGATACTATCTACGTATAGTACAAGAAATACCACCACGTTTCCATCACTCTTTTCAATACACAAGACCCATCCGATCATTGATTAGATCCATGTCACTGGATTACCTCATCAAAACGGATGTTTCATGATCTTGAAGCTTGCTTTAGTCCATGAATGGACACTTTTAAGCTTACTATCAAAATGCTATTGGTATTTTGCAATGAATCACTCTGGTTGCTTCACATAGATGTTTTCCTCAAGACTTCCAATCAGGAAAGCTGTCTTGACATCTATTTGCTGTTCCTCATAGCAGCAATAAATAAAAAAATCCAGATCAATATAAGCACAACTACCAGCGAACATGTTTGCTCATAATCGAACCATTTCTTTCTGAGTACACCCTTTCGCAATAAACTTTGCTTTCAAGGTTTTCACCTTACCGTATGATCCTCTTTTATTTCCTATGACCACTTCCAATGGCTTTTACACTATTTAGTGGTCTTTCAAGTTCCCAGACTTAATTTGGAATCCGTAGATTCTATTTCAACATTCATTGCAACTTACTAAGATTCTGTATTTTAATTTTGTAGTGCAACGTCGTATCCCTGGGATAATACCATGTTTACTAGGGATCAAGTCTTACGACTTTCCCAAAACATGTATCTCACGGGTTGTCAAATAACCCTCCCACTGCGACAAGGCACTACATGTAATTGTGTATCAGACGTGACACGCATTGCAGTTTACCTTGTGGTATATCCTCTTGTACACTTGGTACTTATACTTTGTGTTTTCTTCTCACTACCTTTAGAACAACTCATACATGGGTTTGTGATTTATTACACAGTCCCTTTCCAAAAATCTAGTGTTTGTGTTAACAATCACCCTTCGATCTTTTAGACTAAATAAATCACCTTCATTTTTATAGCATATCCCACAAACAGACAAACATTCAAATGAATTACTGTTTCTAGGGCTTATCCATAAAATGAATTAAGTAATTCCAAATAATTCATCATCTATCTAATCATTACCATAAGAGTCTTATTCCTTCTATCCACCACACCATTCAGCTGGGGCATGCCCGGTGTAGACCACTTGAGATTTAATCTCAACCTCTGATTAATAGCTCCTAATTATCCTAAGAGGTACTCGTAATGACGATTAAATCATCATTACTTGATATATTTTCCATGATGCTTTACTGTACCAACCTTGTAATTCTTGAATAAATCAAAGAATTTAGACATGCAGTGCATCAAATAAATATATCGGTATCTAGAATAATCTTCGATTATTCATAACCACCTCTCGCCTAGATAATATTAGGCCCGCTTGAATCAGAATGAACCAATTCCAACATATATATCTTTGGCTCTACACCCCTTTACCTTGAAAAGGTAATTAATCATTTTTACTTCCAAGTAAGACTCGCAAGTCCGATAGTTTCCACTTCAGATAAACCTTACGGTCCATCTGCTATCAACTTTTGAATCTTACTCAAGTAAAATGATCTAGTCTTAGATGCCAAATATATGTTTAGTTCATATCCAAAGGTATCTTTGTCTTACTAAGATTAGAAGATTCATTATTAATTACTATTTGTTGCATCTGTGGAATATACATGATTTAAGAGTATACAAATTGTTCACCAACGTACAATAACATATTACAACTCTATCATTCATTATAATGACCATGTCATTTAAATGAAATGGAGTATCCATCTATTAATGCATAGAAACCGAAATCAAATTCTTTCTATGAAAACGTACGTAAAACAATTTTTCATAATCAAACGTCTACTCATATCATTAGATAAATAGACAACTCCCACTGCAATAGCCACTACTCTTGTAGTTTTACCCATGTCATAACAATCTTATCATCACTTAGTAATGAACATTCAGTGATTCCAGTATCTACACACTTCGTGTCAGTAGATGCCATCACTAATCATGTTTAAACAACTAGTAAGTAAGATTCTATCCTTGTTCACTCCTTTTATGAAATTGAATTTCCTTTACCACATGTTTTGTCAGAAGTTTCCCACCATATACAACCTCTTGTAATTCATGAGAAACTTACTCAAAACATCTAGGCAATTATGAAGAATAAAATTGACTTAGGTTTCCCCTTCAACTTCTATTCCATGTATTTCCAATTCATTCATCAAATTCAATCATGACTTACCGCCTTTTAAATTACTCAAGTATCCGAAGAGTTACATGAGACCATCATATTTCTATGAACCTCTCATCTCTTCATTAGAGACTTTAATAGGCATCATGAGACGTCCTTTGTGAGAACACACATGTATTTTCTTAAGCAATAAAATTCAAAACCAAGATTCTTTTCTAATCATCTAATTTGGACAAGTAAATATAATTTCTTTTAGTTAATAATAAGTGAGATAAAACCATTTGAAAATCAGAGAATCACAAATAAATATACCGATCAAAACTTCAAATTTTATCCTTTTATATTGATTCCCTCAAAACAATATAAAAATAAAATTCACCGACATCTCAAGCACCGTGAGTCTGCAAGCCACGATAGTGTGGACGTTTACAAACCCGAATATTTACAAGAGAAGATTTTACCCATTAATTTCATTTGTCAACCTAACTTTATGACAAAATAATTAATAGTCGGTTCCTCTTTAGCCATGCAAATAAAAGCAGTGACTCCGATGGGGAGGATACTTATTATTTACACCTAAGTGTACACCATTATTTGACTCCAAGTCCGCGGCCCAAGCTTATGTGCCTTACAGATGGAGAAGTACACACGCGCTCGGATAACATCCTACAGTCATCAATTATAAGTCTGTACAATGATCCGCACATGAACTCATCCGATAGGGAGGAAGGTCTATGCCAATGCGCAAGTTCATATGCATCACATTACAAACATAATTATTTAAAGAAGTCTGTCCCAGCAATCCATGAATAAACTCATCCGATGGGGAGGAAGGCTCTAATGCCGATGCGCAAGTTTATTCACATTGCTAACAAACCAATAATGGAGGCCGCGGGAATTTTTACCAATCCCCTCTCCCACTTAGTTATTCAACACCGAGGGTTTTTACATGCATATAATATTTAAAAATAAAATACGCAACCTAGCATGCTCATACTTCCAAATATATAACAATAATTGACCAATAAAACAATTATAGCAGTTATATATAAGGAAATAAATTGCCAAAATTAAGTTGACTTGATCAACACTCCAACATACATGCATATAATATACCAAATATAATATGCAATCTAGCATGCTTCTATTTAAGGCAATAAATCATAGAGAATCATGCATACATATATAACAATAATCAATTAATAAATCAATTATAACAGTTATATAACAGCGAATTCGATTGTTCGCCACCAATCACGAATGCGGACAACTGCGATGGGGATCGACCTCCCTGCAGCTTGCTCCACCACTCTGGCATCCTGCCCGATCATATTGTGAAGACTCACGCGGAACCTGATGCAGACCAGTCGAACTTGATGCAAACCCGCTCGAACCTGGTGCAGAGTCGATCAAACCTGATGTAGACCAATCGAACCTGATGTGAATCTGCTCGAACCTGGTGCAACATTGATCGAACCTGATGCAGACCAATCGAACCTGATGCAAATTCGCTCGAATCTGGTGCAGCATCGATCGAACCTGATGCAGACCAATCGAACCTGATGCAAATCCGTTCGAACCTGGTGCAGCATCGATCGAACTTGATGCAGACCAATCGAACCTGATGCAAATCCGTTCGAACCTGGTGTAGCATCGATCGAACCTGATGCAGACCAATCGAACCTGATGAAAATCTGCTCGAACCTGGTGCAGCATCGATCGAACCTGATGCAAATCCGCTCGTCCAAGGGCCTACTTGCACGGAACCAAGTTCAGCCCAACGCGCAACATCAAACTACACCATCTGTCGTTCAGGGTTCGCAACTTTAGGAACCTGGGAATCCAATCTCCACCGTCCAGAATCTACTCCTATGAGTTTTGAACATGCTGTCCAAATTACAGGTCGATCCAACGGTTAGATTGTGAGAAACAGCTCTTTTCCCTCGACTGCGCAGAACAGAATCGCCCAAAAAACTGCTTCTGTTTTCGGCGTATTCCCGACAACGCAAAGCTCAAAATACGATCTTCACCGTTCAGAATGTACATCCACGAAATCCAAACGTGCTGACCAAAATTCAGCCTGATCCGACGGTTGAAACTCTGGTTATTGCCTCTGCAATATCACTGCGCTGGATTTTCTCTCAATTTCTTCCTTCCATGTGAAATTGACGAACAGTTTTCGTCGAATCCTCTCACACACAACCATCAACGAACAGATATGATATAGGGTATATTTCACATAGGGATATTCATGGTTTGCGCAGTAAAACCAAAACCCTAAACATGCGATCCTAATTTTGAAAAATTAATCACATAAACCCTAGCCTAACGTGTCACGCTTCACCACGAAACCGAAGCTCTGATACCAATTGATGGCGTTCGGACCATTTGGTTAACGTGACCCGTTAGAATATCATGCTTTTCTATCATATCACAGCGGAAGCAATAAATCATAGAAATGATTACCGTTCACCATGGTATGTTGATGAAGATTAATTCTCGCAGGCAGCCTGCGCAGTCCCACGAGAATGGCCATAACTTCCTCGTATGATATCGGAATTGAATGATCTTTGCGTTGAGATGATCCTCTCTTCGACGGCTTTCCGTCAGTATATTGATCATCAAATTCTGAGCACTGTACGAATTTATAAAAATTTCTCAAGGTCGCGTACAGCAGCAGCAAACTACCTTCTGATCTTCTGTTGTATGTCCCAAGTCCGATCTCGACGTCGTGTGGGCGACAATCTACGAGACCTACTCAATCTGCTCTCAACCCTCATCACACGTGAATAATCAGTTAGATTAAATTAGGGTTCCAGATAAGCTGAGGTGACTTATATACATGGGCTACAACAGGGACCAGGAGGAGAAATTGGGTTGGGCCTCCATTGGGCTTAAGTATCCAAGCTTAGCCCAAAGCTTATACTTAAGTCCAATAATAATAATATATTCCACTAAAATATTATTATTGCACTACCGTACCAATCCCAAAATTACGTTTTGGGCTCCTTCTTATTATGAGTCAAATAGTCTCCCCATGTTTAAGATATACAATGTCCATTAATTAATTAAGTTACTGACAACCCAATTAATTAATATCTCATCCAAGAGTAGTACCACTCAACCTCATTATCATGCCGGAATAAATTCCACCTGCAGAGTTTACATGATAATCCTTATGAGCTCCTCAAGGGGACATCATCAACCTATGACGGACACGGATTCCTTCTACAATCAACATCACACCATAGAGACAACACTACTTCCCAACTCATCGAGTTTGTTGATTTAATTACATGTAAATCTCACCCATTGATGAATCAAAGAAATACATACTGCCCTACGTGTCAAGGTTATTGTATAGGGATTAAGAGCACGAACTTCCATAATAACTGAGATCAAGTTCTCCTATAAGTCAGTATAAGTCAAACGATCTCAAGCGGTCCTACTCAATACACACAAGTGCACTAGTGTGATTCTATAGCCAAGATAAGCTAATACCAAATCACACTACAACCATCCCGATAGAGAGTCCCCGTCTATCTCGGTTGTGAGCATCTGTTTATACTTTATAAGAAAACCGATAATATGATCTTCCGCGTGTTGTCGCACAACATATTATCTACACTATAAAGTAAGTGGACTATTGCATCGAACATATAAATAAATTATAAGATGCAATCATTTGATCATATGATTCTCATTTCAAATTAATTGTTATAACATTGTTCATACAAAAGGCTAGACTTTTAGTATACAATCCAACAAAAAGGAGCATCAAAATGAAGTAAATATGCATCGAAACGAAGTAAATATTGATCGTAACCAGAAAACGAGCATCAAAAAGAAGGAAATCTGCATCGAAACGAATGAAATGTTGATAATCGAAATGAATGAAATGTTGATCGTAACAAGAAAAGGAACATCAAAATGAAGTAAATATGCATCGAAACGAAGGTAATATTGATTGTAACGAGAAAAGGAGCATCAAAATGAAGAAAATATACATCGAAACGAAGGAAATATTGATCGTAACGAGAAAAAAAGCATCAAAATGAAGTAAATATGCATCGAAATGAAGGAAATGTTGATCGTAACGAGAAAAGAAGCATCAAAATGAAGAAAATATGCATCGAAATGAAGGAAATATTGATCGTAACGAGAAAACGAGAATCAAAATGAAGTAAATATGCATAGAAACGAAGGAAATGCTGATCGTAACGAGAAAAGGAGCATCAAAATGAAGTAAATATGCATCGAAACGAAAGAAATGTTGATTGTAAAGAGTAAATGAAAATCAAAACGAAGGAAATATGCATCGAAATGAAGGAAAAGTTGATAATCGAAACGAATGAAATGTTGATCGTAACAAGAAAAGGAACATCAAAATGAAGTAAATATGCAAAAAAAAAAATGTAATGTTGATCGTAACGAGAAAAGGAGCATCAAAATGAAGTAAATATGCATCGAAACGAAGGTAATGTTGATCATAAAGAGAAAATGAGAATCAAAACAAAGGAAATATGCATCGAAACAAAGAAAATATTGATCATAACGAGAAAATGAGCATAAAAAAAAAGGAAATCTGCATCGAAAAGAATGAAATTTTGATCGTAACAAGAAAATGAACATCAAAATGAAGTAAATATGCATCGAAACGAAGGTAATATTGATTGTAACGAGAAAAGGAGCATCAAAATGAAGGAAATATGCATCGAAACGAAGGAAATATTGATCGTAACGAGAAAAAAAGCATCAAAATGAAGTAAATATGCATCGAAATGAAGGAAATCCTGATCGTAACGAGAAAAGAAGCATCAAAATGAAAAAAATATGCATCGAAACGAAGGAAATATTGATCGTAACGAGAAAACAAGAATCAAAATGAAGTAAATATGCATAGAAACGAAGGAAATGCTGATCGTAACGAGAAAAGGAGCATCAAAATGAAGTAAATATGCATCGAAACGAAGGAAATGTTGATCGTAAAGAGTAAATGAGAATCAAAATGAAGAAAATATGCATCGAAATGAAGGAAATGTTGATAATCGAAATGAATGAAATGTTGATCGTAACAAGAAAAGGAACATCAAAATGAAGTAAATATGCATCGAAACGAAGGTAATGTTGATCGTAACGAGAAAAGGAGCATCAAAATAAAGTAAATATGTATCGAAACGAAGGTAATGTTGATCATAAAGAGAATATGAGAATCAAAACGAAGGAAATATGCATCGAAACGAAGGTAATATTGATCGTAACGAGAAAACGAGCATAAAAAAGAAGGAAATCTGCATCGAAAAGAATGAAATGTTGATCGTAACAAGAAAAGGAACATCAAAATAAAGTAAATATGCATCGAAACGAAGGTAATGTTGATCGTAACGAGAAAATAAGCATCAAAATTAAGGAAATATGCATATAAACGAAGGAAATATTGATCGTAACGAGAGAACGAGCATCAAAATAAAGTAATTATGCATAGAAACGAAGGAAATGCTGACCGTAACGAGAAAAGGAGCATCAAAATGAAGTAAATATGCATCGAAACGAAGGAAATATTGTTCGTAACGAGAAAATGAGCATCAAAAAGAAGGAAATCTGCATCGAAACGAATGAAATGTTGATCGTAACAAGAAAAGGAACATCAAAATGAAGTAAATATGCATCGAAACGAAGGTAATGTTGATCGTAACGAGAAAAGGAGCATCAAAATGAAGGAAATATGCATTGAAACGAAGGAAATATTGATCGTAACGAGAAAACGAGCATCAAAATGAAGTAAATATGCATTGAAACGAAGGAAATGCTGATCGTAACGAGAAAAGGAGCATCAAAATGAAGTAAATATGCATCGAAACGAAGTAAATATTGATCGTAACCAGAAAACGAGCATAAAAAAGAAATAAATCTGCATCGAAACGAATGAAATGTTGATAATCGAAACGAATGAAATGTTGATCGTTACAAGAAAAGGAACATCAAAATGAAGTAAATATGCATCGAAACAAAGGTAATATTGATCGTAACGAGAAAAGGAGCATCAAAATGAAGGAAAATGCATCGAAACGAAGGAAATATTGATCGCAACGAGAAAAAAAGCATCAAAATGAAGTAAATATGCATCGAAATGAAGGAAATGCAGATCGTAACGAGAAAAGGAGCATCAAAATGAAGAAAATATGCATCAAAACGAAGGAAATATTGATCGTAACGAGAAAATGAGAATCAAAATGAAGTAAATATGCATAGAAACGAAGGAAATGCTGATCGTAACGAGAAAAGGAGCATCAAAATGAAGTAAATATGCATCGAAACGAAGGAAATGTTGATCGTAAAGAGTAAATGAGAATCAAAACAAAGAAAATATGCATCGAAATGAAGGAAATGTTGATAATCGAAATAGATGAAATGTTGATCGTAGCAAGAAAAGGAACATCAAAATGAAGTAAATATGCATCGAAATGAAGGTAATGTTGATCGTAACGAGAAAAGGAGCATCAAAATGAAGTAAATATGCATCGAAAAGAAGGTAATGTTGATCATAAAGAGAAAATGAGAATCAAAACGAAGGAAATATGTATCGAAACGAAGGAAATATTGATCGTAACGAGAAAACGAGCATAAAAAAGAAGGAAATCTGCATCGAAAAGAATGAAATGTTGATCGTAACAAGAAAAGGAACATCAAAATGAAGTAAATATGCATCGAAACGAAGGTAATGTTGATCGTAACGAGAAAATGAGCATAAAAATGAAGGAAATATGCATCGAAACGAAGGAAATATTGATCGTAACGAGAGAACGAGCATCAAAATGAAGTAATTATGCATAGAAACGAAGGAAATGCTGACCGTAACGAGAAAAGGAGCATCAAAATGAAGTAAATATGCATCGAAACGAAGGAAATATTGTTCGTAACGAGAAAATGAGCATCAAAAAGAAGGAAATCTGCATCGAAACGAATGAAATGTTGATCGTAACAAGAAAAGAAACATCAAAATGAAGTAAATATGCATCGAAACGAAAGTAATTTTGATCGTAACGAGAAAAGGAGCATCAAAATGAAGGAAATATACATCAAAATGAAGAAATATTGATCGTAAGGAGAAAACAAACATAAAAAAGAAGGAAATCTGCATCGAAACGAATGAAATGTTGATCGTGACGAGAAAACGAGCATCAAAATGAAGTAAATATGCATCGAAATAAAGGAAATATTGATCGTAACGATAAAAGAAGAATCAAAATGAAGTAAATATGCATCGAAACGAAGGTAATGTTGAGCGTAAAGAAAAAATGAGAATCAAAACGAAGAAAATATGCATTGAAACGAAGGAAATATTGATCGTAACGAGAAAACGAGCATAAAAAAGAATGAAATCTGCATCGAATTGAATGAAATATTGATCATCAAAACGAATGAAATTTTGATCGTAACAAGAAAAGGAACATCAAAATGAAGTAAATATGCATCGAAACGAAGGTAATGTTGATCGTAACGTGAAAAGGAGCATCAAAATGAAGTAAATATGCATCGAAACGAAGGAAATGCTGATCGTAACGAGAAAATGAGCATCAAAATGAAGTAAATATGCATCGAAACGAAGGAAATGCTGATCGTAACGAGAAAAGGAGCATAAAAATTAAGTAAATATGCATCGAAACGAAGGAAATGTTGATCGTAACGAGAAAAGAAGCATTAAAATGAAGGAAATATGCATCGAAACGAAAGAAATATTGATCGTAAAGAGAAAATGAGAATCAAAATGAAGGAAATATGCATCGAAATAAAGGAAATATTGATGGTAACGAGAAAACGAGCATAAAAAAGAATGAAATCTGCATCGAAACGAATGAAATGTTTATCGTAACAAGAAAAGGAGTATCAAAATGAAGTAAATATGCATCAAAACGAAGAAAATGTTGATCGTAACAAGAAAATGAGCATTAAAATGAAGGAAATATTCATCGAAACGAAGGAAATGTTGATCGTAATGAGAAAAGGAGCATCAAAATGATGGAAATATGCATCGAAACAAAGGAAATGTTGATCATAACGAAAAAAGGAGCATCAAAATGAAGGAAATATGCATCGAAACTAAGGTAATGTTGATCGTAAAGAGAAAAGGAGAATCAAAATTAAGGAAATATGCATCGAAATGAAGGAAATATTGATTGTAACGAGAAAACGAACATAAAAAAGAAGTGTAACAATGAATTTTTGTATTTATAATGAAATAAATACAGGAGAATTACAATGATAATCCAGACGGATTAAACTTGATAATTTAGGAAACAATCTCTATCAATCCTCTGATTCTTCTCTCGAACCAATTTGGACTTTGACTTTGACTTTACTAGTGTGTGTTGAGTCGGATTTTCAGTTAAAGCTTGTCCGAACTCGGATTTGGGACCTTATAACGTTAATCCAGAAGCGTCGAGCCTTTGTTTGGATTAAACGTACTTGATCCTAAGAACACTCGATCTGGGGGACTTAGCACCTTAATCCCGGGTCGTATGCTGTTCTTGGCGCGAAGAACACCGAAGAATTCAGTTTATAAAGAACGCTTGATTTGGGGGCTCCGCACCTTAATCCCGAATCGTTTGCCGTTCTTGACTTGAAGATGCTTGAAGATCTCAAGGGAGCACTGCTCGTATTCTTGATCTCTTCAGAGCGTTTATGTCTTCAAGTATTTGAGTCTTTGGATGTGTGTCTGATGAATGGAGGAGGACTCCTTATATAGGTGAAGGATGAGGATACTCCATAAATATCTCGCAATCTGATTGGTCTATGACAGATTTGGCCTGGTTCTGTGGGCTTGGGCCGTTCCAAATATATCACAGCTTGATTGGTCATTGCTTAATTTGACCTGATTCTGGAACCTTCCATGCTTTACTTAACTTAGGGGTCAAGTTTTACTTAATTTAAACCCTACTTAATTTATTGGGTATTAAATTAATTATCAATTATTTATTAATCTATTTTAGGAATTAATTTATTAAATCCTCAAAATAAAATATAATAAATTAAAATTGATAATTAATCAATAAAATCCACGTGTCGCCATTTGATTGGACCGTGAATTTTAATTGCTTACAAATGCCCCCTAGCGATTTGTTCACGGACAGTATGTCTTGTTGTGAAGGAATCGCAAAAGATTTGTTTCTTATTCACCAAGCTTTCATGAACCTTACCCAAAATTATCAAAGTTATTTGTAGTAAAAAATCTCTTACAATTTTGTAGAGCTTGCGCACCTCACAATAATCTCCATAATTATCCATGAGTCCACTAGTAGTTTCCATAATTATCTACAAATAATTTCCATAATTATCCATGAGTCCACAAGTAATTTCCATAATTATCCATGAATCCACTACTATATAATGGTACTTCATGAACTCAATTTTTTCATCAAAGCTATCCAACAAACAAGATATTCACTTCAATTCGTGGTTCTTCCTTCTCTTATTTGAATTTTTCTTTTTCTTTCCAAAGTGTAGCATGAAGTGTTTCTAAATTTTTTTCTCTTCTTCAGCATTGCTCCAAGAGGCTGTCAAGACAAAACACTCAATCAAAACACATCATCCAAAGAATTCAATTTACAAGTGTAAGCTTTCAATTCTTTAATTTGCTCATCTACTTTCGAACTGTTTATTTTTTTTCTTTGTTTCTTGCTTTTTGCTCTTGCTTCCGACAAGAATTTAGTAACCTGCTTGTCCTCGCCCCTCTTTCTCGTTTGAGAAAATCATGGACGAACCTCATCCTTGCTATTCTTTCTCGTCTGAGAAATCGACAGCGAGCCTTGTCCTCGCCCCTTTTTCTCGTCTGAGAAAATCTACGGCGAGCCTCGTCCTTGCTATTCTTTCTCGTCTGAGAAATCGATAGCGAGCCTTGTCTTCGCCCCTCTTTCTCGTCTGAGAAAATCTACGGCGAGCCTCGTCCTTGCAATTCTTTCTCTTCTGAGAAATCGATAGCGAGCCTTGTCCTCGTCCCTCTTTCTCGTCTGAGAAAATCTACAGCGAGCCTCGTCCTTGCATTCTTTCTCTTCTGAGAAATCGATAGCGAGCCTTGTTCTCGCCCCTCTTTCTCGTCTGAGAAAATCTACGGCGAGCCTTGTCCTTGCTATTCTTTCTCTTCTGAGAAATCGACAGCGAGCCTTGTCCTCGCCCCTCTTTCTCGTCTGAGAAAATCTACGGTGAGCCTCGTCCTTGCCATTCTTTTTCTTCTGAGAAATCGACAGCGAGCCTTGTCCTCGCCCCTCTTTCTCGTCTGAGAAAATCTATGGCGAGCCGTTCACCAAGGGTTGATGTAGAGGTTGATTCTCGCCGGTAGTCTGCGCGGCCCAACGGTTTTGGCCATAACTCCCTCGTCTGATCTCTGATTTGGGTGATCTATATGCCAAATCGAACCTCTCTTCAAGAGCTTTCCAACGGTATATCACACGTCCAGATCAGGCTTCTGTACAATTTTATAGAATTTGTGCAAGTTGGCAGACAGAAATGACCTTTCGGTCTTCTGTTGTATTCCTAAGCCACGTCTTGACGTTGGTGTGGGTAACGATCTACAAGACGATCTCAGTCTACAACCCTACTATTTCTCACGGTATTTATGCATGTGTTACTGTACTTGCCCATCTTTCTTTTCTGAGAAATCTACGGCGAGCCTTAATTTTTTCAAACGGCAGTTCGACGTGTGTTTCGCCACCACATTAGTGTTCGAGTGAGCATCATGCTCTAGTAGTTGGTTCCCTTCTGGTCCCGTGTTTCCCATAAGTATTTGTCGACCACCAGCGGCTGCCATTCTATTACATCAGCGTGCGACAACTGTCGGCGTTTGAGAATTGTAAGGGGACGATGGCTAAGCTCTGCTTCCAATAATGGCAGCATGCAACCCTCGATGAGGGATTAGTGACTGAATCGTGACGGGAAATGGCGACGGTGGTGCTTTGCTTTCCGACGATGGCTTACTGTGGCGGCTGCTTGCTGCGTGCTTCAATGGTTTTGCAAGGGTGCGAGTTTACCTGCTGTTTATGCTCATGCTTACGCAAAGGGGTAATGGGTGCCAATCAGAAGCGGATTCGACCGTGTGGTATCTTCTGGTGACGGCAGCGCATGATTCTCGATCGGGAGATCGGCGTCTGTCGGGCACTGCTGGCACGTGATCGCTTGGTGTTACTATGGAAAGAGCAAAATATGGTGTCATTGATATGAGTATCGAGCTTCACTGATAGAGTATTCTGAACTTCCCTCTGGGAAAAGTGGCCAAACGGCCGAGGACAGCAAGAGCAGCAGCGATAGTGCACTGGTGACGCCGCATTTCCGGTGAGAGACATGCTATTGCCGATGATGGCTTGGCAATGTTGAGGACGTCTACCTGATCTGGGTGAAGAGCGTCGGAACGACGAGAGACAGCAGCATCTTCAGTGGCACCATCCAACGTAGTGTTCAACTACCATCTTCTCATTGCCAACCTTTCACTTCTCAACTCATGCTTCAACTTAGTGCTTGCCTCAAAAACTCAACGTGAATAACCTGAATTATGACTGAACTTAGCAAAGTGCTAAGCTGCCTACGTACCCCTTTTAAGAAAATCAAGTCATAACATAGTTAAAAGGGACATGATTTGATTTTGAATGGGGGGTGCCATTCACAGTTTATACTCATGCGGGCCAGGAGTGACTATTCTTTAACCACTTTAGACAAAGTAGGATATTTAATGCTTTAACCACTTAAAATATCTGAGTGGGGTGAATTAATAGTTTAACCACATATAATTACCTTTGGAGTTTGTCGTGCACAGTTTATACTCATGCGGACCAGGAGTTTGTCGTGCACAGTTTATACTCATGCGGACCAGGAGTTCGTCGTACACAGTTTATACTCATGCGGACCAGGAGTAACATACAGTTTAGGCTCATGCGTCATGGAGCATTGGACTTGAATTTGTTGACAGTTTATACTCGTGTCAATGAGTTTTGAATTTAAACTTGTAGACAGTTTATACTCGTATCAAGGAGCCTTGTGTGGACATTTTTCACTCGTGTCGAGGAGTATTGTATGTAGAGAGTTTATTCTCTTCCCAAGGAGATTTGATTTGATGTGTAGATAGTTTATACTCATATCAAGGAGCATAACTTGAGGATTTTAGATAGTTTAAACTCGTATCAAGGAGTATTGTGTAGACATTTTTAGCTCATATCAAGGAGCCTTGTGTGTAGAGAGTTTATTCTCTTCTCAAGGAGATTTAATTTAAGTTAGACAGTTTAAGCTCGTATCAAGGAGCATAACTTGAGGATTTTAGATAGTTTAAACTCGTATCAAGGAGCATAATGCAGACAATTTTAGCTCATGCCGAGGAGCTTTGCATTTGAGTTGGTCAATAGTTTATTGCCCCCAATCTTGGGATGCGCCACTTTCTCTATCATTATTATCATCTTTAGTAAAGATGATTCTTCGCACCTTAGCTTTCAATACTCTTCCACTTGAGACAGTCAAGATATTTTGCCGCTTGATGCGAGAAGAATTTTGACTTCGGAATTTTTGGAGGTTAAGGGACTTGACATGATTTTGCCTCCTACACTTTCCTTTACAGGGTCCAAGCCTTTCGAAGACACTCCCAAGCCTTTCAAAAACAGATATTCTCTTGACTTCCCTACTACTTGCGTCAAACATATCCTCCGTGGATAAAGCTTCTCCCTCAGTGATATAATTTGTACTTGCTCTTCTAATTGCAATGCGGACTGGCTTTTGAGAGACATATCCCAAACCTAGCTTAGCCTTCTTGATAGTGTGACCACTATTTTTCAATATTTTTTTAATAACATTGAGCCCATGCCCTGGTGGGTTGATAGTTTCTTGACACACCTTGCTCGCCATCGCTTTTTCCTTTGGTTCATAACCAGCCTTCATAAGGAGTTTATAAGCTTATGGACTATACAACTTGGTTATTTCGGCTTCAAACACTTAACCGTATTCGGTCTTTGGTCCTTCAATAGGACGTGTGAATCCTTTGAGTGGTGGAGAAGAAAGTTTACTAGCATCAATTTTTGTTAAAGGCAATGTTAACTCTTCCGAGGTCTCTAGCCCTTTGCCTTTGTTCTCCTTGAGAGTGGCAGATGATGTACTACCTTCCTCATCCTTTATTTGTTTATTGCCCCCATTATCTTGCACCGGGGCTTCTTCACGCTTTACTTCCTTTGTACTCTTGAAGAAATATTTAGCATCTGCAAAGTAAGCTTCAGCTTCAGTAAACGGCTTGTCGTCACCGAATACTCTTTTCACGTTGTCACCTTCACTATATTTGAAGCACTGGTGTAATGTAGAAGGAATCACACCATTCTCATGTAGCCATGGGCGCCCCAAAAGCATGTTGTACGAAGTTTTTGCATCGATAACATGAAAGAGGACTGTAGATTTCATCTCATCAATTAGCAAATCAAGAACTATTGTGCCAAGAGTTCTTTGCCCCTCATGGTTGAACCCTTGGATCATCAATCGGCTATGGTTGAGTTCATCCATTGGTATTTCTATCTTCTTCAACATTCTCAAGGACAAAATGTTCACTGCCGAACCTCCATCAATAAGTATGCGATTCACTCGCATCCCTTTAGTGTAACCAGTCACAAATAGAGGTCGATTATGAGATTGCATACCCAACAACATATCTTCATCTGTGAAGGTCACCTTCATGGAGGAAGCTTTACCCTTAGTTTCAAGTTGTTCGATTTCATTGTCCTCGTTCACGACATGACATGAGCCTTCATCATGACTTTCTTTTACAGAAGTGAAGTTTGTGTCTGCCTCATTTTCTAACACAATTTTCCCTTCCTTAGCTAGTTGCATTATCTTTTCCTTAAGAACGAAACAATCATGAATTGGATGACTCACCAACCTATGATACTTGCAGTATTTTGGGTCATTACTTCGACCGGCTTCCTCTGGACGCTTCATCTCAGGAAGATCAAGGAGTTTGTTCTTTATTAGATCATCGAATATACCAGAAATGTCTGAATTCAGAAATGGATACTCCTTTTCTTGCATCTCTTTCAGAGTTAACCTTCTTTGCCCCTACTCTTGAGCAACATGCTTCCCTTTGTCTTTCTTATCATTTTCATTCTTTCGAACCTTGACCGTCATAATATTTGTGGCCATTGACTCTTTGTTGGAACTTTTAGCATAGGACTTGCCCCCTTTTTTGAAATCTTGTTCATCTTTTGACTTGTGGAATCCGACATCGGTGAATGTTTGATTCCACTAGCAGCCATACTTAATTCCATGTCATGGGCCCTAGTAGCCAACTCTTCGAAAGTCTTAGGTTGAATTCCTTTGAGTATATAAAGGAGATTCCATTCCATCCCTTGGATAAAAAAAACATCTCAATAGCAGACTCTCTGGATAATTGGTCCTTGCAATTTAAACTCAAATTTCTCCATCGATTGATATAATCAATCACAGGTTCTTCCTTCAACTGACGAGTATTAGTTAACTCAGTCATGCTAACAGTTCTCCTCGTACTGTAGAAACGATTAAGGAACTCATGTTCCATTTGTGCCCAACTATCAATGGATTCAGCTTGCAAGTCGATATACCAATCAAATGCATTTCCTTTGAGAGAGCGAACGAACTGCCTTATCATATGGTCTCCATAAGTACCAGCGTCATGGCAAGTCTCAATAAAGTGTGCTATATGCTACCTCGGGTTTCCCTTGCCATCAAATTGTTGGAACTTGGGAGGCTGGTAGCCAGCTGGCAACTTCAAGTTGTCCACTCTTTTCTTGTATGGCTTGACATAAGTAACAGTAGGCTTGGAATTCTCCTCAAACCTTTCTTTTATTGTTCCAAGTATAATATCCTCGAGTTGATCCACTTGGAGCATTCCATCAGCTGAAAGTGGCAACGTTCCTTGAGTTTTCTCCTTTTCAATAGTCTGGCGCCTTGTGACCTCTTCCACTTCACTATCGTCCATGACTCCTTTTCCGTTTGCACGGATAGTCTCCGTGACATCTCTTTTTTCCATCAATTGGGAGATTTTGAATCTTGAGCTTCTATGTGTTTTGTGAGCCCTTCGATAGCTTTCATCATACTTGCTAATTGCTCCTCAACAGTTGAGGCGCCTGCCATCATTACTGGAGCTGCAACGGAGTCAGATGAAGAGTTTGAAGATGCAGAATCTTCATCACTATCATCTTTCATAGGTAGTTGTTTTCTCGAAGCCTTCTCAACCGAAGGGTTGGATCCAGATGAAGCTTCCGAACGAGCTTTTTCTGACATGCTCCTCGTAACAACAGCAACATATTCAGTCAATGACTCTGAGAGCTTAGAAGCAGTAGTCCTACCTACAGTAATCCTGACAGGAGTCATATCGTACTTTCGAGCTTGTAGAGAGAAAAGATGAGAGGTAGAGACGGTCCCACCGGGCGTGCCAAAATTTGTAACAACGAATTTTTATATTTATAATGAAATAAATACAGGAGAATTACAATGATAATTCAGACGGATTAAACTTGATAATTTAGGAAACAATCTCTATCAATCCTCTGATTCTTCTCTCGAACCAATTTGGACTTTGACTTTGACTTGACTAGTGTGTGTTGAGTCGGATCTTCAGTTAAAGCTTGTCCGAACTCGGATTTGGGACCTTATAACGTTAATCCAGAAGCGTCGAGCCTTTGTTTAGATTAAACGTACTTGATCCTAAGAACACTCGATCTGGGGGGCTTAGCACCTTAATCCCGGGTCGTATGCTGTTCTTGGCGCGAAAAACACCGAAGAACTCAGTTTATGAAGAACGCTTGATTTGGGGGGCTCCGTACCTTAATCCCGAATCGTTTGCCGTTCTTGACTTGAAGATGCTTGAAGATCTCAAGGGAGCACTGCTCGTATTCTTGATCTCTTCAGAGCATTTATGTCTTCAAGTATTTGAGTCTTTGGATGTGTGTCTGATGAATGGAGGAGGACTCCTTATATAGGTGAAGGATGAGGATACTCCATAAATATCTCACAATCTGATTGGTCTATGACAGATTTGGCCTGGTTCTGTGGGCTTGGGCCGTTCCAAATATATCACAGCTTGATTGGTCATTGCTTAATTTGACCTGATTCTGGAACCTTCCATGCTTTACTTAACTTAGGGGTCAAGTTTTACTTAATTTAAACCCTACTTAATTTGTTGGGTATTAAATTAATTATCAATTATTTATTAATCTATTTTAGGAATTAATTTATTAAATCCCCAAAATAAAATATAATAAATTAAAATTGATATTTAATCAATAAAATCCATGTGTCGCCATTTGATTGGACCGTGAATTTTAATTGCTTACAAGAAGGAAATCTGCATCGAAACGGATGAAATGTTGATCATCGAAACGAATGAAATGTTGATCGTAACAAGAAAAGGAACATCAAAATGAAGTAAATATGCATCGAAACGAAGGTAATGTTGATCGTAACGAGAAAAGGAGCATCAAAATAAAGTAAATATGCATCGAAATGAAGGTAAAGTTGATCGTAAAGAGAAAATGAGAATCAAAACGAAGGAAATATGCATCGAAACGAAGGAAATATTTATCGTAACGAGAAAACAAGCTTTAAAAAGTAGGAAATCTGCATCGAAACGAATGAAATGTTGATCGTAACAAGAAAAGGCACATCAAAATGAAGTAAATATGCATCGAAACGAAGGTAATGTTGATCGTAACAAGAAAAGGAGCATCAAAACGAAGGAAATATGCATCGAAACGAAAGAAATATTGATCGTAACGAGAAAACGAGCATCAAAACGAAGTAAATATGAATAGAAACGAAGAAAATGCTGATCGTAACGAGAAAAGGAGCATCAAAATGAAGTAAATATATATCGAAACGAAGAAAATATTGATCGTAATGAGAAAACGAGCATGAAAAAGAAGGAAATCTACATCGAAACGAATGAAATATTGATAATCGAAATGAATGAAATGTTGATCGTAACAAGAAAAGAAACATCAAAACGAAGTAAATATGCATCGAAACGAAGGTAATATTGATCGTAATGAGAAAAGAAGCATCAAAATGAAGGAAATATGCATCGAAACGAAGGAAATATTGATCGTAACGAGAAAACGAGCATCAAAATGAAGTAAATATGCATCGAAATGAAGGAAATGCTGATCGTAACGAGAAAAGGAGCATCAAAATGAAGGAAATTTGCATCGAAACGAAGTAAATATTGATCGTAACGAGAAAACGAGAATCAAAATGAAGTAAATATGCATAGAAACGAAGGAAATGCTAATCGTAACGAGAAAAGGAGCATCAAAATGAAGTAAATATGCATCGAAAAGAAGGAAATACTGATCGTAAAGAGAAAATGAGAATCAAAACGAAGGAAATGTTGATAATCGAAACGAATGAAATGTTGATCGTAACAAGAAAAGAAACATCAAAATGAAGTAAATATGCATCGAAACGAAAGTAATGTTGATCGTAACGAGAAAAGGAGCATCAAAATGAAGGAAATATGCATAGAAACGAAAGAAATATTGATCGTAACGAGAAAACGAGCATCAAAATGAAGTAAATATGCATCGAAATGAAGGAAATGCTGATCGTAACGAGAAAAGGAGCATCAAAATGAAGGAAATATGCATCGAAACGAAGGAAATATTGATCGTAATGAGAAAATGAGAATCAAAATGAAGTAAATATGCATAGAAACGAAGGAAATAGTGATCGTAACGAGAAAAGGAGCATCAAAATGAAGTAAATATGCATCCAAACTAAGGAAATGTTGATCGTAAAGAGAAAATGAGAATCAAAATGAGGAAAATATGCAACGAAATGAAGGAAATGTTGATAATCGAAACGAATGAAATGTTGATCGTAACAAGAAAAGGAACATCAAAATGAAGTAAATATGCATCGAAACGAAGGTAATGTTGATCGTAACGAGAAAAGGAGCATCAAAATGAAGTAAATAGGCATCGAAACGAAGGTAATGTTGATCGTAAAGAGAAAATGAGAATCAAAACGAAGGAAATATGCATCGAAACGAAGGAAATATTAATCGTAATGAGAAAACGAGCATAAAAAAAATGAAATCTGCATTGAAACGAATGAAATGTTGATCGTAACAAGAAAATGAACATCAAAATGAAGTAAATATGCATCGAAACGAAGGAAATGCTAATCGTAACGGGAAAAGGAGCATCACAATGAAGTAAATATGCATCGAAACGAAGGAAATATTGATCTTAACGAGAAAACTAGCATCAAAATGAAGTAAATATGCACAGAAACGAAGGAAATGCTGATCATAATGAGAAAAGGAGCATCAAAATGAAGTAAATATGCATCGAAATGAAGGAAATATTGATCATAACGACAAAACGAGAATCAAAAAGAAGGAAATCTGCATCGAAACGAATGAAATGCTGATCGTAACAAGAAAAGGAACATCAAAATGAAGTAAATATGCATCGAAACGAAGGTAATGTTGATCGTAATGAGAAAAGGAGCATCAAAATGAAGAAAATATGCATCGAAACAAAAGAAATACTAATCGTAATGAGAAAACGAGCATCAAAATGAAGTAAATATGCATCGAAATGAAGGTAATGTTGATCGTAAAGAGAAAATGAGAATCAAAACGAAGGAAATATGCATCAAAACGAAGGAAATATTGATCTAACGAGAAAACGAGCATAAAAAAGAAGGAAATCAGCATCGAAACGAATGAAATGTTGATCGTAACAAAAAAAGGAACATTAAAATAAAGTAAATATGCATCGAAACAAAGGTAATGCTGATCGTAACGAGAAAAGGAGCATCAAAATGAAGTAAATATGCATCGAAACGAAGAAAATATTGATCGTAACGAGAAAACGAGCATCAAAATGAAGTAAATATGCATAGAAACGAAGAAAATGCTGATCGTAACGAGAAAAGGAGCATCAAAATAAAGTAAATATGCATCGAAACGAAGGAAATATTGATCGTAACGAGAAAACGAGCATCAAAAAGAAAGAAATCTGCATCGAAACCAATGAAATGCTGATCGTAACAAGAAAAGAAACATCAAAATGAAGTAAATATGCATCGAAACGAAGGTAATGTTGATCGTAACGAGAAAATGAGCATCAAAATGAAGTAAATATGCATCGAATCGAAGGAAATATTGATCGTAACAAGAAAAGGAACATCAAAATGAAGTAAATATGCATCGAAACGAAGGTAATATTGATCGTAACGAGAAAAGGAACATCAAAATGAAAGAAATATGCATCGAAACGAAAGAAATATTGATCGTAACGAGAAAACGAGCATCAAAATGAAGTAAATATGCATCGAAATGAAGAAAATGCTGATCGTAACCAGAAAAGGAGCATCAAAATGAAGGAAATATGCATCGAAACGAAGGAAATATTGATCATAATGAGAAAATGAGAATCAAAATGAAGTAAATATGCATAGAAACGAAGGAAATAGTGATCGTAACGAGAAAAGGAGCATCAAAATGAAGTAAATATGCATCCAAACGAAGGAAATGTTGATCCTAAAGAGAAAATGAGAATCAAAACGAAGGAAATATGCAAAAGGAAATGTTGATAATTGAAACGAATGAAATATTGATTGTAACAAGAAAAGGAACATCAAAATGAAGTAAATATGCATCGAAACGAAGGTAATGTTGATCGTAACGAGAAAAGGAGCATCAAAATGAAGTAAATATGCATCGAAACGAAGGTAATGTTGATCGTAAAGAGAAAATGAGAATCAAAACGAAGGAAATATGCATCGAAACGAAGGAAATATTGATCGTAATGAGAAAACGAGCATAAAAAAGAAGAAAATCTGCATTGAAACGAATGAAATGTTGATCGTAACAACAAAAGGAACATCAAAATGAAGTAAATATGCATCGAAACGAAGGAAATGCTAATCGTAACGGGAAAAGGAGCATCAGAATGAAGTAAATATGCATCGAAATGAAGGAAATATTGATCTTAACGAGAAAACGAGCATCAAAATGAAGTAAATATGCATAGAAACGAAGGAAATGCTGATCGTAATGAGAAAAGGAGCATCAAAATGAAGTAAATATGCATCGAAATGAAGGAAATATTGATCGTAACGAGAAAACGAGCATCAAAAAGAAGGAAATCTGCATCAAAACGAATGAAATGCTGATCGTAACAAGAAAAGGAACATCAAAATGAAGTAAATATGCATCGAAACGAAGGTAATGTTGATCGTAACGAGAAAAGGAGCATCAAAATGAAGAAAATATGCATCGAAACGAAGGAAATATTGATCGTAATGAGAAAACAAGCATCAAAATAAAGGAAATATGCATAGAAACGAAGGAAATGCTGATCGTAACAAGAAAAGGAACATCAAAATAAAGTAAATATGCATCGAAATGAAGGTAATGTTGATCGTAACGAGAAAAGGAGCATCAAAATAAAGGAAATATGCATCGAAACGAAGGAAATATTGATCGTAACGAGAAAACGAGCATCAAAATGAAGGAAATATGCATCGAAATGAAGGAAATATTGATCGTAACGAGAAAACGAGCATAAAAATAAAGTAAATATGCATCGAAATGAAGGAAATGCTGATCGTAACGAGAAAAAGAGCATAAAAATGATGAAAATATGCATCGAAACGAAGGAAATATTGATCGTAACGAGAAAATAAGAATCAAAATGAAGTAAATATGCATAGAAACGATGGAAATGCTGATCGTAACGAGAAAAGGAGCATCAAAATGAAGTAAATATGCATCGAAACGAAGGAAATGTTGATCGTAAAGAGAAAATGAGAATCAAAACGAAGGAAATATGCGTCGAAACGAAGGAAATATTGATAATCGAAACGAATGAAATGTTGATCGTAACAAGAAAAGGAACATCAAAATGAAGTAAATATGCATCGAAACGAAGGCAATGTTGATCGTAACGAGAAAAGGAGCATCAAAATGAAGGAAATATGCATCGAAACGAAGGAAATATTGATCGTAACGAGAAAACGAGTATCAAAATGAAGTAAATATGCATAGAAATGAAGGAAATGCTGATCGTAACGAGAAAAGGAGTATCAAAATGAAGTAAATATGCATCGAAACGAAGGAAATATTGATCGTAACGAGAAAACGAGCATCAAAAAGAAGGAAATCTGCATCGAAACGAATGAAATATTGATAATCGAAACGAATGAAATGTTGATCGTAACAAGAAAAGGAACATCAAAATGAAGTAAATATGCCTCGAAACGAAGGTAATATTGATCGTAACGAGAAAAGGAGCATCAAAATGAAGGAAATGTTGATCGTAACGAGAAAAGAAGCATCAAAATAAAGGAAATATGCATCGAAACAAAGGAAATATTGATCGTAACGGGAAAACGAGAATCAAAATGAAGTAAATATGCATAGAAACGAAGGAAATGCTGATCGTAACGAGAAAAGGATCATCAAAATGATGTAAATATGCATCAAAATGAAGGAAATGTTGATCGTAAAGAGAGAATGAGAATCTAAATGAAGGAAATATGCATCGAAACGAAGGAAATATTGATAATCGAAACGAATGAAATGTTGATCGTAACAAGAAAAGGAACATCAAAATGAAGTAAATATGCATCGAAACAAAGGTAATGTTGATCGTGATGAGAAAAGGAGCATCAAAATGAAATAAATATGCATCGAAACGAAGGTAATGTTGATCGTAAAGAGAAAATGAGAATCAAAACGAAGGAAATATGCATCAAAACAAAGGAAATATTGATCTAATGAGATAACGAGCATTAAAAAGAAGGAAATCTGCATCGAAACGAATGAAATGTTGATCGTAACAAGAAAAGGAACATTAAAATAAAGTAAATATGCATCGAAACAAAGGTAATGCTGATCGTAACGAGAAAAGGAGCATTAAAATGAAGTAAATATGCATCGAAACGAAGAAAATATTGATCGTAACGAGAAAACGAGCATCAAAATGAAGTAAATATGCATAGAAACGAAGGAAATGCTGATCGTAACGAGAAAAGGAGCATCAAAATAAAGTAAATATGCATCGAAACGAAGGAAATATTGATCGTAACGAGAAAACGAGCATCAAAAAGAAGGAAATCTGCATCGAAACGAATGAAATTCTAATCGTAACAAGAAAAGGAACATCAAAATAAAGTAAATATGCATCGAAATGAAGGTAATGTTGATCGTAACGAGAAAAGGAGCATCAAAATGAAGTAAATATGCATCGAATCGAAGGAAATATTGATCGTAACAAGAAATGGAACATCAAAATGAAGTAAATATGCATCGAAACGAAGGTAATATTGATCGTAACGAGAAAAGGAGCATCAAAATGAAAGAAATATGCATCGAAACGAAAGAAATATTGATCGTAACGAGAAACGAGCATCAAAATGAAGTAAATATGCATCGAAATGAAGGAAATGCTGATCGTAACGAGAAAAAGAGCATCAAAATGAAGGAAATATGCATCGAAACAAAGGAAATATTGATCGTAATGAGAAAATGAGAATCAAAATGAAGTAAATATGCATTGAAACGAAGGAAATAGTGATCGTAACGAGAAAAGGAGCATCAAAATGAAGTAAATATGCATCCAAACGAAGGAAATGTTGAACGTAAAGAGAAAATGAGAATCAAAACGAAGGAAATATGCAACGAAATGAAGGAAATGTTGATAATCGAAATGAATGAAATGTTGATCGTAACAAGAAAAGGAACATCAAAATGAAGTAAATATGCATCGAAACGAAGTTAATGTTGATCGTAAAGAGAAAATGAGAATCAAAACGAAGGAAATATGCATCGAAACGAAGGAAATATTGATCGTAATGAGAAAACGAGCATAAAAAAGAAGGAAATCTGCATTGAAACGAATGAAATATTGATCGTAACAAGAAAAGGAACATCAAAATGAAGTAAATATGCATCGAAACGAAGGAAATTCTAATCGTAACGGGAAAAGGAGCATCAGAATGAAGTAAATATGCATCGAAACGAAGAAAATATTGATCTTAACGAGAAAATGAGCATCAAAATGAAGTAAATATGCATAGAAACGAAGGAAATGCTGATCGTAATGAGAAAAGGAGCATCAAAATGAAGTAAATATGCATCGAAATGAAGGAAATATTGATCGTAACGAGAAAACGAGCATCAAAAAGAAGGAAATCTGCATCGAAACGAATGAAATGCTGATCGTAACAAGAAAATGAACATCAAAATGAAGTAAATATGCATCGAAACGAAGGTAATGTTGATCGTAACGAGAAAAGGAGCATCAAATTGAAGAAAATATGCATCGAAACGAAGGAAATATTGATCGTAATGAGAAAACGAGCATCAAAATAAAGGAAATATGCATAGAAACGAAGGAAATGCTGATCGTAACAAGAAAAGGAACATCAAAATGAAGTAAATATGCATCGAAATTAAGGTAATGTTGATCGTAACGAGAAAAGGAGCATCAAAATAAAGGAAATATGCATCGAAACGAAGGAAATATTGATCGTAACGAGAAAACGAGCATCAAAATGAAGAAAATATGCATCGAAATGAAGGAAATATTGATCGTAACGAGAAAACAAGCATCAAAATGAAGTAAATATGCATCGAAATGAAGGAAATGCTGATCGTAACGAGAAAAAGAGCATAAAAATGATGGAAATATGCATCGAAACGAAGGAAATATTGATCCTAACGAGAAAATAAGAATCAAAATGAAGTAAATATGCATTGAAACGATGAAAATGCTGATCGTAACGAGAAAAGGAGCATCAAAATGAAGTAAATATGCATCGAAATGAAGGAAATGTTGATCGTAAAGAGAAAATGAGAATCAAAACGAAGGAAATACGCATCGAAACGAAGGAAATATTGATAATCGAAACGAATGAAATGTTGATCGTAACAAGAAAAGGAACATCAAAATGAAGTAAATATGCATCGAAACGAAGGTAATGTTGATCGTAACGAGAAAAGGAGCATCAAAATGAAGGAAATATGCATTGAAACGAAGGAAATATTGATCGTAACGAGAAAACGAGTATCAAAATGAAGTAAATATGCATAGAAACGAAGGAAATGCTGATCGTAACGAGAAAAAGAGTATCAAAATGAAGTAAATATGCATCAAAACGAAGGAAATATTGATCGTAACGAGAAAACGAGCATCAAAAAAAAGGAAATCTGCATCGAAACGAATGAAATATTGATAATCGAAACGAATGAAATGTTGATCGTAACAAGAAAAGGAACATCAAAATGAAGTAAATATGCCTCGAAACGAATGTAATATTGATCGTAACGAGAAAAGGAGCATCAAAATGAAGGAAATATACATCAAAACGTAGGAAATATTGATCGTAACGAGAAAACGAGCATCAAAATGAAGTAAATATGTATCGAAATGAAGGAAATGTTGATCGTAACGAGAAAAGAAGCATCAAAATGAAGGAAATATGCATCAAAACGAAGGAAATATTGATCGTAACAGGAAAACGAGAATCAAAATGAAGTAAATATGCATAGAAACGAAGGAAATGCTGATCGTAACGAGAAAAGGAGCATCAAAATGAAGTAAATATGCATCGAAATGAAGGAAATTTTGATCGTAAAGAGAAAATGAGAATCAAAACGAAGGAAATATTGATAATCGAAACGAATGAAATGTTGATCGTAACAAGAAAAGGAACATCAAAATGAAGTAAATATGCATCGAAACAAAGGTAATGTTGATCGTAATGAGAAAAGGAGCATCAAAATGAAGTAAATATGCATCGAAATGAAGGTAATGTTGATCGTAAAGAGAAAATGAGAATCAAAACGAAGGAAATATGCATCAAAACGAAGGAAATATTGATCTAACGAGAAAATGAGCATAAAAAAGAAGGAAATCTGCATCGAAACGAATGAAATGTTGATCGTAACAAGAAAAGGAACATTAAAATAAAGTAAATATGCATCGAAACAAAGGTAATGCTGATCGTAACGAGAAAAGGAGCATTAAAATAAAGTAAATATGCATCGAAACAAAGAAAATATTGATCGTAACGAGAAAACGAGCATCAAAATAAAGTAAATATGCATAGAAACGAAGGAAATACTGATCGTAACGAGAAAAGGAGCATCAAAATAAAGTAAATATGCATTGAAACGAAGGAAATATTGATCGTAACGAGAAAACGAGAATCAAAAAGAAGGAAATCTGCATCGAAACGAATGAAAAGCTGATCGTAACAAGAAAAAGAACATCAAAATGAAGTAAATATGCATCGAAACGAAGGTAATGTTGATCGTAACGAGAAAAGGAGCATCAAAATGAAGTAAATATGCATCGAATCGAAGGAAATATTGATCGTAACAAGAAAACGAGCATCAAAATAAAGTAAATATGCATAGAAACGAAGGAAATGCTGAACGTAACGAGAAAAGGAGCATCAAAATGATGTAAATATGCATAGAAAAGAAGGAAATATTGATCGTAACGAGAAAACGAACATCAAAATGAAGTAAATATGCATAGAAACGAAGGAAATGCTGATCGTAATGAGAAACGGAGCATCAAAATAAAGTAAATATGCATCGAAACGAAGGAAATATTGATCGTAACGAGAAAACGAGCATCAAAATGAAGTAAATATGCATAGAAATGAAGGAAATGCTGATCGTAACAAGAAAAGGAGCATCAAAATGAAGGAAATATGCATCAAAATGAAGGAAATATTGATAGTAACTAGAAAACGAGCATAAAAAAGAAGGAAATCTGCATTGAAACGAAGAAATGTTGATCGTAACAAGAAAAAGAACATCAAAATGAAGTAAATATGCATCGAAACGAAGGAAATGCTAATCGTAACGGGAAAAGGAGCATCAGAATGAAGTAAATATGCATCGAAACGAAGGAAATGTTGATCTTAACGAGAAAACGAGCATCAAAATGAAGAAAATATGCATAGAAACGAAGGAAATGCTGATCGAAACAAGAAAAGGAACATCAAAATAAAGTAAATATGCATCGAAACGAAGGTAATGTTGATCGTAACGAGAAAAGGAGCATCAAAATAAAGAAAATATGCATCGAAACGAAGGAAATATTAATCGTAACGAGAAAACGAGCATCAAAATAAAGTAAATACGCATAGAAACGAAGAAAATGCTGATCGTAACGAGAAAAGAAGCATCAAAATGAAGTAAATATGCATCAAAATAAAGGAAATATTGATCGTAACGAGAAAACGAGCATCAAAAAGAAGGAAATCTGCATCGAAACGAATGAAATATTGATAATCGAAACAAATAAAATGTTGATCGTAACAAGAAAAAGAACGTAAAAATAAAGTAAATATGCATCGAAACGAAGGTAATATTGATCATAACGAGAAAAGGAGCATCAAAATGAAGGAAATATGCATCGAAACGAAGGAAATATTGATCGTAACGAGAAAACCAGCATCAAAATGAAGGAAATATGCATCGAAACGAAGGAAATATTGATCGTAACGAGAAAACGAGCATCAAAATGAAGTAAATATGCATCGAAATGAAGGAAATGCTGATCGTAACGAGAAAAGGAGCATAAAAATAATGGAAATATGCTTCGAAACGAAGGAAATATTGATCGTAACGAGAAAATAAGAATCAAAATGAAGTAAATATGCATAGAAACGATGGAAATGCTTATCGTAACGAGAAAAGGAGCATCAAAATGAAGTAAATATGCATCGAAATGAAGGAAATGTTGATCGTAAAGAGAAAATGAGAATCAAAACGAAGTAAATAAGCATCGAAACGAAGGAAATATTGATCTAACGAGAAAACGAGCATAAAAAAGAAGGAAATCTGCATCGAAACGAATGAAATGATGATCGTAACAAGAAAAGGAACATTAAAATAAAGTAAATATGCATCGAAACAAAGGTAATGCTGATCGTAACGAGAAAAGAAGCATCAAAATGAAGTAAATATGCATCGAAACGAAGAAAATATTGATCGTAACGAGAAAACGAGCATCAAAATGAAGTAAATATGCATAGAAACGAAGGAAATGCTGATCGTAACGAGAAAAGGAGCATCAAAATAAAGTAAATATACATCGAAACGAAGGAAATATTGATCGTAACGAGAAAACGAGAATCAAAAAGAAGGAAATCTGCATCGAAACGAATGAAATGCTGATCGTAACAAGAAAAGGAACATCAAAATGAAGTAAATATGCATCGAAACGAAGGTAATGTTGATCGTAACGAGAAAAGGAGCATCAAAATGAAGTAAATATGCATCGAATCGAAGGAAATATTGATCGTAACAAGAAAAGAAACATCAAAATGAAGTAAATATGCATCGAAACGAAGGTAATATTGATCGTAACGAGAAAAGGAGCATCAAAATGAAATAAATATGCATCGAAACGAAAGAAATATTGATCGTAACGAGAAAACGAGCATCAAAATGAAGTAAATATGCATCGAAATGAAGGAAATGCTGATCGTAACGAGAAAAGGAGCATTAAAACGAAGGAAATATGCATAAAAACGATGGAAATATTGATCGTAATGAGAAAATGAGAATCAAAATGAAGTAAATATGCATAGAAACGAAGGAAATAGTGATCGTAATGAGAAAATGAGCATCAAAATGAAGTAAATATGCATCCAAACGAAGGAAATGTTGATCGTAAAGAGAAAATGAGAATCAAAACGAAGGAAATATGCAACGAAAAGAAAGAAATGTTGATAATCGAAACGAATGAAATGTTGATCGTAACAAGAAAAGGAACATCAAAATGAAGTAAATATGCATCGAAACGAAGGTAATGTTGATCGTAACGAGAAAAGGAGCATCAAAATAAAGGAAATATGCATCGAAACGAAGGAAATATTAATCGTAACGAGAAAACGAGCATCATAATGAAGGAAATATGCATCGAAATGAAGGAAATATTGATCGTAACGAGAAAACAAGCATTAAAATGAAGTAAATATGCATCGAAATGAAGGAAATGCTGATCGTAACGAGAAAAAGAGCATAAAAATGATGGAAATATGCATTGAAACGAAGGAAATATTGATCCTAACGAGAAAATAAGAATCAAAATGAAGTAAATATGCATTGAAACGATGGAAATGCTGATCGTAACGAAAAAAGGAGCATCAAAATGAAGTAAATATGCATCGAAATGAAGGAAATGTTGATCGTAAAGAGAAAATGAGAATCAAAACGAAGGAAATATGCATCGAAACGAAGGAAATATTGACAATCGAAATGAATGAAATGTTGATCGTAACAAGAAAAGGAACATTAAAATAAAGTAAATATGCATCGAAACAAAGGTAATGCTGATCGTAACGAGAAAAGGAGCATTAAAATAAAGTAAATATGCATCGAAACGAAGAAAATATTGATCGTAACGAGAAAACGAGCATCAAAATGAAGTAAATATACATAGAAACGAAGGAAATGCTGATCGTAACGAGAAAAGGAGCATCAAAATAAAGTAAATATGCATTGAAACGAAGGAAATATTGATCGTAACGAGAAAACGAGAATCAAAAAGAAGGAAATCTGCATCGAAACGAATGAAAAGCTGATCGTAACAAGAATCGAACATCAAAATGAAGTAAATATGCATCGAAACGAAGGTAATGTTGATCGTAACGAGAAAAGGAGCATCAAAATGAAGTAAATATGCATCGAATCGAAGGAAATATTGATCGTAACGAGAAAACGAGCATCAAAATAAAGTAAATATGCATAGAAACGAAGGAAATGCTGAACGTAACGAGAAAAGGAGCATCAAAATGATGTAAATATGCATAGAAAAGAAGGAAATATTGATCGTAACAAGAAAACGAGCATCAAAATGAAGTAAATATGCATAGAAACGAAGGAAATGCTGATCGTAACGAGAAACGGAGCATCAAAATGAAGTAAATATGCATCGAAACGAAGGAAATATTGATCGTAACGAGAAAACGAGCATCAAAATGAAGTAAATATGCATAGAAATGAAGGAAATGCTGATCGTAACAAGAAAAGGAGCATCAAAATGAAGGAAATATGCATCAAAATGAAGGAAATATTGATAGTAACTAGAAAACGAGCATAAAAAAGAAGGAAATCTGCATTGAAACGAATGAAATGTTGATCGTAACAAGAAAAAGAACATCAAAATGAAGTAAATATGCATCGAAACGAAGGAAATGCTAATCGTAACGGGAAAAGGAGCATCAGAATGAAGTAAATATGCATCGAAACGAAGGAAATGTTGATCTTAACGAGAAAATGAGCATCAAAATGAAGGAAATATGCATAGAAACGAAGGAAATGCTGATCGAAACAAGAAAAGGAACATCAAAATAAAGTAAATATGCATCGAAACGAAGGTAATGTTGATCGTAACGAGAAAATGAGCATCAAAATAAAGAAAATATGCATCGAAACGAAGGAAATATTGATCGTAACAAGAAAACGAGCATCAAAATAAAGTAAATATGCATAGAAACGAAGAAAATGCTGATCGTAACGAGAAAAGAAGCATCAAAATGAAGTAAATATGCATCAAAATGAAGGAAATATTGATCGTAACGAGAAAACGAGCATCAAAAAGAAGGAAATCTGCATCGAAATGAATGAAATATTGATAATCGAAAAAAATGAAATGTTGATTGTAACAAGAAAAAGAACATAAAAATGAAGTAAATATGCATCGAAACGAAGGTAATATTGATCATAACGAGAAAAGGAGCATCAAAATGAAGGAAATATGCATCGAAACGAAGGAAATATTGATCGTAACGAGAAAACCAACATCAAAATGAAGGAAATATGCATCGAAACGAAGGAAATATTGATCGTAATGAGAAAACGAGCATCAAAATGAAGTAAATATGCATCGAAATGAAGGAAATGCTGATCGTAACGAGAAAAGGAGCATAAAAATGATGGAAATATGCTTCGAAACGAAGGAAATATTGATCGTAACGAGAAAATAAGAATCAAAATGAAGTAAATATGCATAGAAACGATGGAAATGCTTATCGTAACGAGAAAAGGAGCATCAAAATGAAGTAAATATGCATCGAAATGAAGGAAATATTGATTGTAAAGAGAAAATGAGAATCAAAACGAAGTAAATATGCATCGAAACGAAGGAAATATTGATCTAACGAGAAAACGAGCATAAAAAAGAAGGAAATCTGCATCGAAACGAATGAAATGATGATCGTAACAAGAAAAGGAACATTAAAATAAAGTAAATATGCATCGAAACAAAGGTAATGCTGATCGTAACGAAAAAAGGAGCATCAAAATGAAGTAAATATGCATCGAAATGAAGAAAATATTGATCGTAACGAGAAAACGAGCATCAAAATGAAGTAAATATGCATAGAAACGAAGGAAATGCTGATCGTAACGAGAAAAGGAGCATCAAAATAAAGTAAATATGCATCGAAACGAAGGAAATATTGATCGTAACGAGAAACGAGAATCAAAAGGTAGGAAATCTGCATCGAAACGAATGAAATGCTGATCGTAACAAGAAAAGGAACATCAAAATGAAGTAAATATACATCGAAACGAAGGTAATGTTGATCGTAACGAGAAAAGGAGCATCAAAATGAAGTAAATATGCATCGAATCGAAGGAAATATTGATCGTAACAAGAAAAGGAACATCAAAATGAAGTAAATATGCATCGAAACGAAGGTAATATTGATCGTAACGAGAAAAGGAGCATCAAAATGAAATAAATATGCATCGAATTTAAAGAAATATTGATCGTAACGAGAAAATGAGCATCAAAATGAAGTAAATATGCATCGAAATGAAGGAAATGCTGATCGTAACGAGAAAAGGAGCATTAAAATAAAGGAAATATGCATCAAAACGATGGAAATATTGATCGTAATGAGAAAATGAGAATCAAAATGAAGTAAATATGCATAGAAACGAAGGAAATAGTGATCGTAATGAGAAAATGAGCATCAAAATGAAGTAAATATGCATCCAAACGAAGGAAATGTTGATCGTAAAGAGAAAATGAGAATCAAAACGAAGGAAATATGCAACGAAAAGAAAGAAATGTTGATAATCGAAACGAATGAAATGTTGATCGTAACAAGAAAAGAAACATCAAAATGAATTAAATATGCATCGAAACGAAGGTAATGTGGATCGTAACGAGAAAAGGAGCATCAAAATGAAGTAAATATGCATCGAAATGAAGGTAATGTTGATCGTAAAGAGAAAACGATCATAAAAAAGAAGGAAATATGCATTGAAATGAATGAAATGTTGATCGTAACAAGAAAAGGAACATCAAAATGAAGTAAATATGCATCGAAACGAAGAAAATGCTAATCGTAACGGGAAAAGGAGCATCAGAATGAAGTAAATATGCATCGAAACGAAGGAAATATTGATCTTAACGAGAAAACGAACATCAAAATGAAGTAAATATGCATAGAAACGAAGGAAATGCTGATCGTAACAAGAAAAGGAACATCAAAATGAAGTAAATATGCATCGAAACGAAGGTAATGTTGATCGTAACGAGAAAAGGAGCATCAAAATGAAGAAAATATGCATCAAAACGAAGGAAATATTGATCGTAATGAGAAAACGAGAATCAAAATGAAGGAAATATGCATAGAAACGAAGGAAATGCTGATCGTAACAAGAAAAGAATCATCAAAATGAAGTAAATATGCATCGAAACGAAGGTAATGTTGATCGTAATGAGAAAAGGAGCATCAAAATAAAGGAAATATGTATCGAAACGAAGGAAATATTGATCGTAACGAGAAAACGAGCATCAAAATGAAGGAAATATGCATCGAAATGAAGGAAATATTGATCGTAACGAGAAAACGAGCATCAAAATGAAGTAAATATGCATCTAAATGAAGGAAATGCTGATCGTAACGAGAAAAAGAGCATAAAAATGATTGAAATATGCATCGAAATGAAGGAAATATTGATCGTAATGAGAAAATAAGAATCAAAATGAAGTAAATATGCATAGAAACGATGGAAATGCTGATCGTAACGAGAAAAAGAGCATCAAAATGAAGTAAATATGCATCGAAACGAAGGAAATATTGATCGTAAAGAGAAAATGAGAATCAAAACGAAGGAAATATGCATCGAAACGAAGGAAATATTAATAATCGAAACGAATGAAATGTTGATCGTAACAAGAAAAGGAACATCAAAATGAAGTAAATATGCATCGAAACGATGGTAATGTTGATCGTAACAAGAAAAGGAGCATCAAAATGAAGGAAATATGCATCGAAACGAAGGAAATATTGATCGTAACGAGAAAACAAGTATCAAAATGAAGTAAATATGCATAGAAACGAATGAAATATTGATAATCGAAACGAATAAAATGTTGATCGTAACAAGAAAAGGAACATCAAAATGAAGTAAATATGCCTCGAAACGAAGGTAATATTGATCGTAACGAGAAAATGAGCATCAAAATGAAGGAAATATACATCAAAATGAAGGAAATATTGATCGTAACGAGAAAACGAGCATCAAAATGAAGTAAATATGCATCGAAATGAAGGAAATGTTGATAGTAACGAGAAAAGAAGCATCAAAATGAAGGAAATATGCATCGAAAAGAAGGAAATATTGATCGTAACGGGAAAACAAGAATCAAAATGAAGTAAATATGCATAGAAACGAAGGAAATGCTGATCGTAACGAGAAAAAGAGCATCAAAATGAAGTAAATATGCATCAAAATGAAGGAAATGTTGATCGTAAAGAGAAAATGAGAATCAAAACGAAGGAAATATGCATCAAAACGAAGGAAATATTGATAATCGAAACGAATGAAATGTTGATCGTAACAAGAAAAGGAACATCAAAATGAAGTAAATATGCATCGAAACAAAGGTAATGTTGATCGTAATGAGAAAAGGAGCATCAAAATGAAGTAAATATGCATCGAAATGAAGGTAATGTTGATCGTAAAGAGAAAATGAGAATCAAAACGAAGGAAATATGCATCAAAACTAAGGAAATATTGATCTAACGAGAAAACGAGCATAAAAAAGAAGGAAATCTGCATCGAAACGAATGAAATTTTGATCGTAACAAGAAAAATAACATTAAAATAAAGTAAATATGCATCGAAACAAAGGTAATGCTGATCGTAACGAGAAAAGGAGCATCAAAATAAAATAAATATGCATCGAAACGAAGAAAATATTGATCGTAACGAGAAAATGAGCATCAAAATGAAGTAAATATGCATAGAAACGAAGGAAATGCTGATCGTAACGAGAAAAGGAGCATCAAAATAAAGTAAATATGCATCGAAACGAAGGAAATATTGATCGTAACGAGAAAACGAGCATCAAAAAGAAGGAAATCTGCATCGAAACGAATGAAAAGCTGATCGTAACAAGAAAAGGAACATCAAAATGAAGTAAATATGCATCAAAACGAAGGTAATGTTGATCGTAACGAGAAAACGAGCATCAAAAAGAAGGAAATCTGCTTCGAAACGAATGAAATGCTGATCGTAACAAGAAAAGGAACATCAAAATGAAGTAAATTTGCATCGAAACGAAGGAAATATTGATCGTAACGAGAAAAGGAGCATCAAAATGAAGTAAATATGCATCGAATCGAAGGAAATGATGATCGTAACAAGAAAAGGAACATCAAAATGAAGTAAATATGCATCGAAATGAAGGTAATATTGATCGTAACGAAAAAAGGAGAATCAAAATGAAAGAAATATGCATCGAAACGAAAGAAATATTGATCGTAACGAGAAAACGAGCATCAAAATGAAGTAAATATGCATCGAAATGAAGGAAATGCTGATCGTAACGAGAAAAAGAGCATCAAAATGAAGGAAATATGCATCGAAACGAAGGAAATATTGATCGTAATGAGAAAATGAGAATCAAAATGAAGTAAATATGCATAGAAACAAAGGAAATAGTGATCGTAACGAGAAAAGGAGCATCAAAATGAAGGAAATATGCATCGAAACGAAGGAAATATTGATCGTAATGAGAAAACGAGCATCAAAATGAAGGAAATATGCATAGAAACGAAGGAAATGCTTATCGAAACCAGAAAAGAAACATCAAAATAAAGTAAATATGCATCGAAATGAAGGTAATGTTGATCGTAACGAGAAAAAGAGCATAAAAATGATGGAAATATGCATCGAAACGAAATAAATATTGATCGTAACGAGAAAATAAGAATCAAAATGAAGTAAATATGCATAGAAACGATGGAAATGCTGATCGTAACGAGAAAAGGAGCATCAAAATTAAGTAAATATGCATCGAAACGAAGGAAATATTGATCGTAAAGAGAAAATGAGAATCAAAACGAAGGAAATATGCATCGAAACGAAGAAAATAATAATAATCGAAACGAATGAAATGTTGATCGTAACAAGAAAAGGAACATCAAAATGAAGTAAATATGCATCGAAACGATAGTAATGTTGATCATAAAGAGAAAAGGAGCATCAAAATGAATGAAATATGCATCGAAACGAAGGAAATATTGATCGTAACGAGAAAACGAGTATCAAAATGAAGTAAATATGCATAGAAACGAAGGAAATGCTGATCGTAACGAGAAAAGGAGTATCAAAATGAAGTAAATATGCATCGAAACGAAGGAAATATTGATCGTAACGAGAAAACGAGCATCAAAAAGAAGGAAATCTGCATCGAAACGAATGAAATATTGATAATCGAAACGAATGAAATGTTGATCGTAACAAGAAAAGGAGCATCAAAATGAAGGAAATATACATCAAAACGAAGGAAATATTGATCGTAACGAGAAAACGAGCATCAAAATGAAGTAAATATGCATCGAAATGAAGGAAATGTTGATCGTAACGAGAAAAGAAGCATCAAAATGAAGAAATATGCATCGAAACGAAGAAAATATTGATCGTAATGGGAAAACAAAAATTAAAATGAAGTAAATATGCATAGAAACGAAAGAAATGCTGATCGTAACGAGAAAAGGAGCATCAGAATGAAGTAAATATGCATCGAAATGAAGGAAATGTTGATAGTAAAGAGAAAATAAGAATCAAAACGAAGGAAATATGCATCAAAACAAAGGAAATATTGATAATCGAAACGAATGAAATGTTGATCGTAACAAGAAAAGGAACATCAAAATGAAGTAAATATGCATCGAAACAAAGGTAATGTTGATCGTAATGAGAAAAGGAGCATCAAAATGAAGTAAATATGCATCGAAATGAAGGTAATGTTGATCGTAAAGAGAAAATGAGAATCAAAACGAAGGAAATATGCATCAAAACGAAGGAAATATTGATCTAACGAGAAAACGAGCATAAAAAAGAAGGAAATCTGCATCGAAACGAATGAAATGTTGATCGTAACAAGAAAAGGAACATTAAAATAAAGTAAATATGCATCGAAACAAAGGTAATGCTGATCGTAACGAGAAAAGGAGCATCAAAATAAAGTAAATATACATCGAAACGAAGAAAATATTGATCATAACGAGAAAATGAGCATCAAAATGAAGTAAATATGCATAGAAACGAAGGAAATGCTGATCGTAACGAGAAAAGGAGCATCAAAATAAAGTAAATATGCTTCGAAATGAAGGAAATATTGATCGTAACGAGAAAACGAGCATCAAAAAGAATGAAATATGCATCGAAACGAATGAAAAGCTGATCGTAACAAGAAAAGGAACATCAAAATGAAGTAAATATGCATCGAAACGAAGGTAATGTTGATCGTAACGAGAAAAGGAGCATCAAAATGAAGTAAATATGCATCGAATCGAAGGAAATATTGATCGTAACGAGAAAACGAGCATCAAAATAAAGTAAATATGCATAGAAACGAAGGAAATGCTGAACATAACGAGAAAAGGAGCATCAAAATGATGTAAATATGCATCGAAACGAAGGAAATATTGATCGTAACGAGAAAATGAGCATCAAAATGAAGTAAATATGCATAGAAACGAAGGAAATGCTGATCGTAACGAGAAAAGGAGCATCAAAATAAAGTAAATATGCATCGAAACGAAGGAAATATTGATCGTAACGAGAAAACGAGCATCAAAAAGAAGGAAATCTGCATCGAAACGAATGAAAAGCTGATCGTAACAAGAAAAGGAACATCAAAATGAAGTAAATATGCATCGAAACGAAGGTAATGTTGATCGTAACGAGAAAACGAGCATCAAAAAGAAGGAAATCTGCTTCGAAACGAATGAAATGCTGATCGTAACAAGAAAATGAACATCAAAATGAAGTAAATATGCATCGAAACGAAGGTAATGTTGATCGTAACGAGAAAAGGAGCATCAAAATGAAGTAAATATGCATCGAATCGAAGGAAATATTGATCGTAACAAGAAAAGGAACATCAAAATGAAGTAAATATGCATCGAAATGAAGGTAATATTGATCGTAACGAAAAAAGGAGAATCAAAATGAAAGAAATATGCATCGAAACGAAAGAAATATTGATCGTAACGAGAAAACGAGCATCAAAATGAAGTAAATATGCATCGAAATGAAGGAAATGCTGATCGTAACGAGAAAAAGAGCATCAAAATGAAGGAAATATGCATCGAAACGAAGGAAATATTGATCGTAATGAGAAAATGAGAATCAAAATGGAGTAAATATGCATAGAAACGAAGGAAATAGTGATCGTAACGAGAAAAGGAGCATCAAAATGAAGGAAATATGCATCGAAACGAAGGAAATATTGATCGTAATGAGAAAACGAGCATCAAAATGAAGGAAATATGCATAGAAACGAAGGAAATGCTGATCGAAACCAGAAAAGAAACATCAAAATAAAGTAAATATGCATCGAAACGAAGGTAATGTTGATCGTAACGAGAAAATGAGCATCAAAATAAAGGAAATATGCATCGGATCAAAGGAAATATTGAACGTAACGAGAAAACGAGCATCAAAATAAATTAAATATGTATAGAAACGAAGAAAATGCTGATCGTAACGAGAAAAGAAACATCAAAATGAAGTAAATATGCATCAAAATGAAGGAAATATTGATCGTAACGAGAAAACGAGCATCAAAAAGAAGGAAATCTGCATCGAAACGAATGAAATATTGATAATCGAAACGAATGAAATGTTGATCGTAACAAGAAAAAGAACATAAAAATGAAGTAAATATGCATCGAAACGAAGGAAATATTGATCATAACGAGAAAAGGAGTATCAAAATGAAGGAAATATGCATCGAAACGAAGGAAATATTGATCGTAACGAGAAATCCAGCATCAAAATGAAGGAAATATGCATCGAAACGAAGGAAATATTGATCGTAACGAGAAAACGAGCATCAAAATGAAGTAAATATGCATTGAAATGAAGGAAATGCTGATCGTAACGAGAAAAGGAGCATAAAAATAATGGAAATATGCTTCGAAACGAAGGAAATATTGATCGTAACGAGAAAATAAGAATCAAAATGAAGTAAATATGTATAGAAACGATGGAAATGCTGATCGTAACGAGAAAAGGAGCATCAAAATGAAGTAAATATGCATCGAAATGAAGGAAATGTTGATCGTAAAGAGAAAATGAGAATAAAAACGTAGGAAATATGCATCGAAACGAAGGAAATATTGATCTAACGAGAAAACGAGCATAAAAAAGAAGGAAATCTTCATCGAAACGAATGAAATGATGATCGTAACAAGAAAAAGAACATTAAAATAAAGTAAATATGCATCGAAACGAAGGAAATATTGATCGTAAAGAGAAAATGAGAATCAAAACGAAGGAAATATGCATCGAAACGAAGGAAATATTAATAATCGAAACGAATGAAATGTTGATCGTAACAAGAAAAGGAACATCAAAATGAAGTAAATATGCATCGAAACGATGGTAATGTTGATCGTAACAAGAAAAGGAGCATCAAAATGAAGGAAATATGCATCGAAACGAAGGAAATATTGATCGTAACGAGAAAACAAGTATCAAAATGAAGTAAATATGCATAGAAACGAAGGAAATGCCGATCGTAACGAGAAAAGGAATATCAAAATGAAGTAAATATGCATCGAAACGAAGGAAATATTGATCGTAACGAGAAAACGAGCATCAAAAAGAAGGAAATCTGCATCGAAACGAATGAAATATTGATAATCGAAACGAATAAAATGTTGATCGTAACAAGAAAAGGAACATCAAAATGAAGTAAATATGCCTCGAAACGAAGGTAATATTGATCGTAACGAGAAAAGGAGCATCAAAATGAAGGAAATATACATCAAAATGAAGGAAATATTGATCGTAACGAGAAAACGAGCATCAAAATGAAGTAAATATGCATCGAAATGAAGGAAATGTTGATAGTAACGAGAAAAGAAGCATCAAAATGAAGGAAATATGCATCAAAAAGAAGGAAATATTGATCGTAACGGGAAAACAAGAATCAAAATGAAGTAAATATGCATAGAAACGAAGGAAATGCTGATCGTAACGAGAAAAAGAGCATCAAAATGAAGTAAATATGCATCAAAATGAAGGAAATGTTGATCGTAAAGAGAAAATGAGAATCAAAACGAAGGAAATATGCATCAAAACGAAGGAAATATTGATAATCGAAACGAATGAAATGTTGATCGTAACAAGAAAAGGAACATCAAAATGAAGTAAATATGCATCGAAACAAAGGTAATGTTGATCGTAATGAGAAAAGGAGCATCAAAATGAAGTAAATATGCATCGAAATGAAGGTAATGTTGATCGTAAAGAGAAAATGAGAATCAAAACGAAGGAAATATGCATCAAAACTAAGGAAATATTGATCTAACGAGAAAACGAGCATAAAAAAGAAGGAAATCTGCATCGAAACGAATGAAATTTTGATCGTAACAAGAAAAAGAACATTAAAATAAAGTAAATATGCATCGAAACAAAGGTAATGCTGATCGTAACGAGAAAAGGAGCATCAAAATAAAATAAATATGCATCGAAACGAAGAAAATATTGATCGTAACGAGAAAATGAGCATCAAAATGAAGTAAATATGCATAGAAACGAAGGAAATGCTGATCGTAACGAGAAAAGGAGCATCAAAATAAAGTAAATATACATCGAAACGAATGAAATATTGATCGTAACGAGAAAACGAGCATCAAAAAGAAGGAAATCTGCATCGAAACGAATGAAAAGCTGATCGTAACAAGAAAAGGAACATCAAAATGAAGTAAATATGCATCGAAACGAAGGTAATGTTGATCGTAACGAGAAAACGAGCATCAAAAAGAAGGAAATCTGCTTCGAAACGAATGAAATGCTGATCGTAACAAGAAAAGGAACATCAAAATGAAGTAAATTTGCATCGAAACGAAGGTAATGTTGATCGTAACGAGAAAAGGAGCATCAAAATGAAGTAAATATGCATCGAATCGAAGGAAATATTGATCGTAACAAGAAAAGGAACATCAAAATGAAGTAAATATGCATCGAAATGAAGGTAATATTGATCGTAACGAAAAAAGGAGAATCAAAATGAAAGAAATATGCATCGAAACGAAAGAAATATTGATCGTAACGAGAAAACGAGCATCAAAATGAAGTAAATATGCATCGAAATGAAGGAAATGCTGATCGTAACGAGAAAAAGAGCATCAAAATGAAGGAAATATGCATCGAAATGAAGGAAATATTGATCGTAATGAGAAAATGAGAATCAAAATGAAGTAAATATGCATAGAAACGAAGGAAATAGTGATCGTAACGAGAAAAGGAGCATCAAAATGAAGGAAATATGCATCGAAACGAAGGAAATATTGATCGTAATGAGAAAACGAGCATCAAAATGAAGGAAATATGCATAGAAACGAAGGAAATGCTGATCGAAACCAGAAAAAAACATCAAAATAAAGTAAATATGCATCGAAATGAAGGTAATGTTGATCGTAACGAGAAAAGGAGCATCAAAATAAAGGAAATATGCATCGAATCGAAGGAAATATTGATCGTAACGAGAAAACGAGCATCAAAATAAAGTAAATATGTATAGAAACGAAGAAAATGCTGATCGTAACAAGAAAAGGAACATCAAAATGAAGTAAATATGCATCGAAACGAAGGTAATGTTGATCGTAACGAGAAAAGGAGCATCAAAATAAAGGAAATATGCATCGAAACGAAGGAAATATTGATCGTAACGAGAAAACGAGCATCAAAATGAAGGAAATATGCATCGAAATGAAGGAAATATTGATCGTAACGAGAAAACGAGCATCAAAATGAAGTAAATATGCATCGAAATGAAGGAAATGCTGATCGTAACGAGAAAAAGAGCATAAAAATGATGGAAATATGCATCGAAACGAAGGAAATATTGATCGTAACGAGAAAATAAGAATCAAAATGAAGTAAATATGCATAGAAACGATGGAAATGCTGATCGTAACGAGAAAAGGAGCATCAAAATGAAGTAAATATGCATCGAAACGAAGGAAATATTGATCGTAAAGAGAAAATGAGAATCAAAACGAAGGAAATATGCAACGAAACGAAGAAAATATTAATAATCGAAACGAATGAAATGTTGATCGTAACAAGAAAAGGAACATCAAAATGAAGTAAATATGCATCGAAACGATAGTAATGTTGATCATAACGAGAAAAGGAGCATCAAAATGAATGAAATATGCATCGAAACGAAGGAAATATTGATCGTAACGAGAAAACGAGTATCAAAATGAAGTAAATATGCATAGAAACGAAGGAAATGCTGATCGTAACGAGAAAAGGAGTATCAAAATGAAGTAAATATGCATCGAAACGAAGGAAATATTGATCGTAACGAGAAAACGAGCATCAAAAAGAAGGAAATCTGCATCGAAACGAATGAAATATTGATAATCGAAACGAATAAAATGTTGATCGTAACAAGAAAAGGAGCATCAAAATGAAGGAAATATACATCAAAACGAAGGAAATATTGATCGTAACGAGAAAACGAGCATCAAAATGAAGTAAATATGCATCGAAATGAAGGAAATGTTGATCGTAACGAGAAAAGAAGCATCAAAATGAAGGAAATATGCATCGAAACGAAGAAAATATTGATCGTAATGGGAAAACGAAAATTAAAATGAAGTAAATATGCATAGAAACGAAGGAAATGCTGATCGTAACGAGAAAAGGAGCATCAGAATGAAGTAAATATGCATCGAAATGAAGGAAATGTTGTTCGTAAAGAGAAAATAAGAATCAAAACGAAGGAAATATGCATCAAAACAAAGGAAATATTGATAATCGAAACGACTGAAATGTTGATCGTAACAAGAAAAGGAACATCAAAATGAAGTAAATATGCATCGAAACAAAGGTAATGTTGATCGTAATGAGAAATGGAGCATCAAAATGAAGTAAATATGCATCGAAATGAAGGTAATGTTGATCGTAAAGAGAAAATGAGAATCAAAACGAAGGAAATATGCATCAAAACGAAGGAAATATTGATCTAACGAGAAAACGAGCATAAAAAAGAAGGAAATCTGCATCGAAACGAATGAAATGTTGATCGTAACAAGAAAAGTAACATTAAAATAAAGTAAATATGCATCGAAACAAGGTAATGCTGATCGTAACGAGAAAAGGAGCATCAAAATAAAGTAAATATACATCGAAACGAAGAAAATATTGATCATAACGAGAAAATGAGCATCAAAATGAAGTAAATATGCATAGAAACGAAGGAAATGCTGATCGTAACGAGAAAAGGAGCATCAAAATAAAGTAAATATGCTTCGAAATGAAGGAAATATTGATCGTAACGAGAAAACGAGCATCAAAAAGAAAGAAATATGCATCGAAACGAATGAAAAGCTGATCGTAACAAGAAAAGGAACATCAAAATGAAGTAAATATGCATCGAAACGAAGGTAATGTTGATCGTAACGAGAAAAGGAGCATCAAAATAAAGTAAATATGCATCGAATCGAAGGAAATATTGATCGTAACGAGAAAACGAGCATCAAAATAAAGTAAATATGCATAGAAACGAAGGAAATGCTGAACATAACGAGAAAAGGAGCATCAAAATGATGTAAATATGCATCGAAACGAAGGAAATATTGATCGTAACGAGAAAATGAGCATCAAAATGAAGTAAATATGCATAGAAACGAAGGAAATGCTGATCGTAACGAGAAAAGGAGCATCAAAATAAAGTAAATATGCATCGAAACGAAGGAAATATTGATCGTAACGAGAAAACGAGCATCAAAAAGAAGGAAATCTGCATCGAAACGAACGAAAAGCTGATCGTAACAAGAAAAGGAACATCAAAATGAAGTAAATATGCATCGAAACGAAGGTAATGTTGATCGTAACGAGAAAACGAGCATCAAAAAGAAGGAAATCTGCTTCGAAACGAATGAAATGCTGATCGTAACAAGAAAAGGAACATAAAAATGAAGTAAATATGCATCGAAACGAAGGTAATGTTGATCGTAACGAGAAAAGGAGCATCAAAATGAAGTAAATATGCATCGAATCGAAGGAAATATTGATCGTAACAAGAAAAGGAACATCAAAATGAAGTAAATATGCATCGAAATGAAGGTAATATTGATCGTAACGAAAAAAGGAGAATCAAAATGAAAGAAATATGCATCGAAACGAAAGAAATATTGATCGTAACGAGAAAACGAACATCAAAATGAAGTAAATATGCATCGAAATGAAGGAAATGCTGATCGTAACGAGAAAAAGAGCATCAAAATGAAGGAAATATACATCGAAACGAAGGAAATATTGATCGTAATGAGAAAATGAGAATCAAAATGGAGTAAATATGCATAGAAACGAAGGAAATAGTGATCGTAACGAGAAAAGGAGCATCAAAATGAAGGAAATATGCATCGAAACGAAGGAAATATTGATCGTAATGAGAAAACGAGCATCAAAATGAAGGAAATATGCATAGAAACGAAGGAAATGCTGATCGAAACCAGAAAAGAAACATCAAAATAAAGTAAATATGCATCGAAACGAAGGTAATGTTGATCGTAACGAGAAAAGGAGCATCAAAATAAAGGAAATATGCATCGAATCAAAGGAAATATTGATCGTAACGAGAAAACGAGCATCAAAATAAAGTAAATATGTATAGAAACGAAGAAAATGCTGATCGTAACGAGAAAAGAAACATCAAAATGAAGTAAATATGCATCAAAATGAAGGAAATATTGATCGTAACGAGAAAACGAGCATCAAAAAGAAGAAAATCTGCATCGAAACGAATGAAATATTGATAATCGAAACGAATGAAATGTTGATCGTAACAAGAAAAAGAACATAAAAATGAAGTAAATATGCATCGAAACGAAGGTAATATTGATCATAACGAGAAAAGGAGCATCAAAATGAAGGAAATATGCATCGAAACGAAGGAAATATTGATCGTAACGAGAAATCCAGCATCAAAATGAAGGAAATATGCATCGAAACGAAGGAAATATTGATCGTAACGAGAAAACGAGCATCAAAATGAAGTAAATATGCATCGAAATGAAGGAAATGCTGATCGTAACGAGAAAAGGAGCATAAAAATAATGGAAATATGCTTCGAAACGAAGGAAATATTGATCGTAACGAGAAAATAAGAATCAAAATGAAGTAAATATGTATAGAAACGATGGAAATGCTGATCGTAACGAGAAAAGGAGCATCAAAATGAAGTAAATATGCATCGAAATGAAGGAAATGTTGATCGTAAAGAGAAAATGAGAATCAAAACGTAGGAAATATGCATCGAAACGAAGGAAATATTGATCTAACGAGAAAACGAGCATAAAAAAGAAGGAAATCTTCATCGAAACGAATGAAATGATGATCGTAACAAGAAAAAGAACATTAAAATAAAGTAAATATGCATCGAAACAAAGGTAATGCTGATCGTAACGAAAAAAGGAGCATCAAAATTAAGTAAATATGCATCGAAACGAAGAAAATATTGATCGTAACGAGAAAACGAGCATCAAAATGAAGTAAATATGCATAGAAACGAAGGAAATGCTGATCGTAACGAGAAAAGGAGCGTCAAAATAAAGTAAATATGCATCGAAACGAAGGAAATATTGATCGTAACGAGAAAACATGCATCAAAAACAAGGAAATCTGCATCGAAACGAATGAAATGCTGATCGTAACAAGAAAAGGAACATCAAAATGAAGTAAATATCCATCGAAACGAAGGTAATGTTGATCGTAACGAGAAAAGGAGCATCAAAATGAAGTAAATATGCATCGAATCGAAGGAAATATTGATCGTAACAAGAAAATGAACATCAAAATAAAGTAAATATGCATCGAAACGAAGGTAATATTGATCGTAACGAGAAAATGAGCATCAAAATGAAAGAAATATGCATCGAAACGAAAGAAATATTGATCGTAACGTGAAAACGAGCATCAAAATGAAGTAAATATGCATCGAAATGAAGGAAATGCTGATCGTAACGAGAAAAGGAGCATCAAAATGAAGGAAATATGCATCGAAACGAAGGAAATATTGATCGTAATGAGAAAATGAGAATCAAAATGAAATAAATATGCATAGAAACGAAGGAAATAGTGATCGTAACGAGAAAAGGAGCATCAAAATGAAGTAAATATGCATCCAAACGAAGGAAATGTTGATCGTAAAGAGAAAATGAGAATCAAAACGAAGGAAATATGCAACGAAATGAAGGAAATGTTGATAATTGAAACGAATGAAATGTTGTTCGTAACAAGAAAAGGAACATCAAAATGAAGTAAATATGCATCGAAACGAAGGTAATGTTGATCGTAACGAGAAAAGGAGCATCAAAATGAAGTAAATATGCATCGAAACGAAGGTAATGTTGATCGTAAAGAGAAAATGATAATCAAAACGAAGGAAATATGCATCGAAACGAAGGAAATATTGATCGTAATGAGAAAACGAGCATAAAAAAGAAGGAAATATGCATTGAAATGAATGAAATGTTGATCGTAACAAGAAAAGGAACATCAAAATGAAGTAAATATGCACCGAAACGAAGGAAATGCTAATCGTAACGGGAAAAGAAGCATCAGAATGAAGTAAATATGCATCGAAACGAAGGAAATATTGATCTTAACGAGAAAACGAGCATCAAAATGAAGTAAATATGCATAGAAACGAAGGAAATGCTGATCGTAATGAGAAAAGGAGCATCAAAATGAAGTAAATATGCATCGAAATGAAGGAAATATTGATCGTAACGAGAAAACTAGCATCAAAAAGAAGGAAATCTGCATCGAAACGAATGAAATGCTGATCGTAACAAGAAAAGGAACATCAAAATGAAGTAAATATGCATCGAAACGAAGGTAATGTTGATCCTAACGAGAAAAAGGGCATCAAAATGAAGAAAATATGCATCGAAACGAAGGAAATATTGATCGTAATGAGAAAACGAGCATCAAAATGAAGGAAATATGCATAGAAACGAAGGAAATGCTGATCGTAACAAGAAAAGAAACAACAAAATGAAGTAAATATGCATCGAAACGAAGGTAATGTTGATCGTAACGAGAAAAGGAGCATCAAAATAAAGGAAATATGCATCGAAACGAAGGAAATATTGATCGTAACGAGAAAACGAGCATCAAAATGAAGGAAATATGCATCGAAATGAAGGAAATATTGATCGTAACGAGAAAACGAGCATCAAAATGAAGTAAATATGCATCGAAATGAAGGAAATGCTGATCGTAACGAGAAAAAGAGCATAAAAATGATGGAAATATGCATCGAAACGAAGGAAATATTGATCGTAACGAGAAAATAAGAATCAAAATGAAGTAAATATGCATAGAAACGATGGAAATGCTGATCGTAACGAGAAAAGGAGCATCAAAATATAGTAAATATGCATCGAAATGAAGGAAATATTGATCGTAAAGAGAAAATGAGAATCAAAACGAAGGAAATATGCATTGAAACGAAGGAAATATTAATAATCGAAACGAATGAAATGTTGATCGTAACAAGAAAAGGAACATCAAAATGAAGTAAATATGCATCGAAACGATGGTAATGTTGATCATAACGAGAAAAGGAGCATCAAAATGAAGGAAATATGCATCGAAACGAAGGAAATATTGATCGTAACGAGAAAACGAGTATCAAAATAAAGTAAATATGCATAGAAACGAAGGAAATGCTGATCGTAACGAGAAAAGGAGTATCAAAATGAAGTAAATATGCATCGAAACGAAGGAAATATTGATCGTAACGAGAAAACGAGCATCAAAAAGAAGGAAATTTGCATCGAAACGAATGAAATATTGATAATCGAAACGAATGAAATGTTGATCGTAACAAGAAAAGGAGCATCAAAATGAAGGAAATATACATCAAAACGAAGGAAATATTGATCGTAACGAGAAAACGAGCATCAAAATGAAGTAAATATGCATCGAAATGAAGGAAATGTTGATCGTAACGAGAAAAGAAGCATCAAAATGAAGGAAATATGCATCGAAACGAAGAAAATATTGATCGTAATGGGAAAACGAGAATTAAAATGAAGTAAATATGCATAGAAACGAAGGAAATGCTGATCGTAACGAGAAAAGGAGCATCAGAATGAAGTAAATATGCATCGAAATGAAGGAAATGTTGATCGTAAAGAGAAAATAAGAATCAAATCGAAGGAAATATGCATCAAAACAAAGGAAATATTGATAATCGAAACGAATGAAATGTTGATCGTAACAAGAAAAGGAACATCAAAATGAAGTAAATATGCATCGAAACAAAGGTAATGTTGATCGTAATGAGAAAAGGAGCATCAAAATGAAGTAAATATGCATCGAAATGAAGGTAATGTTGATCGTAAAGAGAAAATGAGAATCAAAACGAAAGAAATATGCATCAAAACGAATGAAATATTGATCTAACGAGAAAACGAGCATAAAGAAGAAGGAAATCTGCATCGAAACGAATGAAATGTTGATCGTAACAAGAAAAGGAACATTAAAATAAAGTAAATATGCATCGAAACAAAGGTAATGCTGATCGTAACGAGAAAAGGAGCATCAAAATAAAGTAAATATGCATCGAAACGAAGAAAATATTGATCATAACGAGAAAATGAGCATCAAAATGAAGTAAATATGGATAGAAACGAAGGAAATGCTGATCGTAACGAGAAAAGGAGCATCAAAATAAAGTAAATATGCTTCGAAACGAAGGAAATATTGATCGTAACGAGAAAACGAGCATCAAAAAGAAGGAAATATGCATCGAAACGAATGAAAAGCTGATCGTAACAAGAAAAGGAACATCAAAATGAAGTAAATATGCATCGAAACGAAGGTAATGTTGATCGTAACGAGAAAAGGAGCATCAAAATGAAGTAAATATGCATCGAATCGAAGGAAATATTGATCGTAACGAGAAAACGAGCGTCAAAATGAAGTAAATATGCATAGAAACAAAGGAAATGCTGATCGTAACGAGAAACAGAGCATCAAAATGAAGTAAATATGCATTGAAACGAAGGAAATATTTATCGTAACGAGAAAACGAGCATCAAAATGAAGTAAATATGCATAGAAACGAAGGAAATACTGATCGTAACAAGAAAAGGAACATCAAAATGAAGTAAATATGCATCGAAACGAAGGTAATGTTGATCGTAACGAGAAAATGAGCCTCAAAATGAAGGAAATATGCATCGAAACGAAGGAAATATTGATCGTAATAAGAAAACGAGCATCAAAATGAAGTAAATATGCATAGAGACGAAGGAAATTCTGATCGTAACGAGAAAAGGAGCATCAAAATGAAGGAAATATGCATCAAAATGAAGGAAATATTGATCGTAACGAGAAAACGAGCATAAAAAAGAAGGAAATCTGCATTGAAACGAATGAAATGTTGATCGTAACAAGAAAAGGAACATCAAAATGAAGTAAATATGCATCGAAACGAAGGAAATGCTAATCGTAACGGGAAAAGGAGCATCAGAATGAAGTAAATATGCATCGAAACGAAGGAAATATTGATCTTAACGAGAAAACGAGCATCAAAATGAATTAAATATACATAGAAACGAAGGAAATGCTGATCGTAATGAGAAAAGGAGCATCAAAATGAAGTAAATATGCTTCGAAACGAAGGAAATATTGATTGTAACGAGAAAACGAGCATCAAAAAGAAGGAAATCTGCATCGAAACGAATGAAATGCTGATCGTAACAAGAAAAGGAACATCAAAATGAAGTAAATATGCATCGAAACGAAGGTAATGTTGATCGTAACGAGAAAATGAGCATCAAAATGAAGGAAATATGCATCGAAACAAAAGAAATATTGATCGTAATAAGAAAACGAGCATCAAAATGAAGGAAATATGCATAGAAACGAAGGAAATGCTGATCGTAACAAGAAAAGGAACATTAAAATAAAGTAAATACGCATCGAAACGTAGGTAATGTTGATCATAACGAGAAAAGGAGCATCAAAATAAAGGAAATACGCATCGAAACGAAGGAAATATTGATCGTAACGAGAAAACGAGCATCAAAATGAAGTAAATATGCATAGAAACGAAGAAAATGCTGATCATAACGAGAAAAGAAGCATCAAAATGAAGTAAATATGCATCAAAATGAAGGAAATATTGATCGTAACGAGAAAACGAGCATCAAAAAGAAGGAAATCTGCATCGAAACGAATGAAATATTGATAATCGAAATGAATGAAATGTTGATCGTAACAAGAAAAAGAACATAAAAATGAAGTAAATATGCATCGAAAAGAAGGTAATATTGATCATAACGAGAAAAGGAGCATCAAAATGAAGGAAATATGCATCGAAACAAAGGAAATATTGATCGTAACGAGAAAACCAGCATCAAAATGAAGGAAATATGCATCGAAACGAAAGGAAATATTGATCGTAATGAGAAAACGAGCATCAAAATGAAGTAAATATGCATCGAAATGAAGGAAATGCTGATCGTAACGAAAAAAGGAGCATAAAAATGTTGGAAATATGCATCGAAACGAAGGAAATATTGATCGTAACGAGAAAATAAGAATCAAAATGAAGTAAATATGCATAGAAACGATGGAAATGCTGATCATAACGAGAAAAGGAGCATCAAAATGAAGTAAATATGCATCGAAATGAAGGAAATGTTGATCGTAAAGAGAAAATGAGAATCAAAACTAAGGAAATATGCATCGAAACGAAGGAAATATTGATCTAACGAGAAAATGAGCATAAAAAAGAAGGAAATCTGCATCGAAACGAATGAAATGATGATCGTAACAAGAAAAGGAACGTTAAAATAAAGTAAATATGCATCGAAACAAAGGTAATGCTGATCGTAACGAGAAAAGGAGCATCAAAATAAAGTAAATATGCATCGAAACGAAGAAAATATTGATCGTAACGAGAAAACGAGCATCAAAATGAAGTAAATATGCATAGAAACGAAGGAAATGCTGATCGTAACGAGAAAAGGAGCATCAAAATAAAGTAAATATGCATCGAAACGAAGGAAATATTGATTGTAACGAGAAAACGAGCATAAAAAAGAAGGAAATCTGCATCGAAACGAATGAAATGCTGATCGTAACAAGAAAAGGAACATCAAAATGAAGTAAATATGCATCGAAACGAAGGTAATGTTGATCGTAATGAGAAAAGGAGCATCAAAATGAAGTAAATATGCATCGAATCGAAGGAAATATTGATCGTAACGAGAAAACGAGCATCAAAATAAAGTAAATATGCATAGAAACGAAGGAAATGCTGATCGTAACGAGAAAAGGAGCATCAAAATGATGTAAATATGCATAGAAACGAAGGAAATATTGATCGTAACGAGAAAAAGAGCATCAAAATGAAGTAAATATGCATAGAAATGAAGAAAATGCTGATCGTAACGAGAAACAGAGCATCAAAATGAAGTAAATATGCATCGAAACGAAGGAAATATTGATCGTAACGAGAAAACGAGCATCAAAATAAAGTAAATATGCATAGAAACGAAGGAAATGCTGATCGTAACAAGAAAAGGAACATCAAAATGAAGTAAATATGCATCGAAACGAAGGTAATATTGATCGTAACGAGAAAATTAGCATCAAAATGAAGTAAATATGCATCGAATCGAAGGAAATATTGATCGTAACGAGAAAACGAGCATCAAAATAAAGTAAATATGGATAGAAACGAAGGAAATGCTGATCGTTCAAGAAAAGGAGCATCAAAATGATGTAAATATGCATCGAAACGAAGGAAATATTGATCGTAACGAGAAAACGAGCATCAAAATGAAGTAAATATGCATAGAAACGAAGAAAATGCTGATCGTAACGAGAAATGGAGCATCAAAATGAAGTAAATATGCATCGTAACGAAGGAAATATTGATCGTAACGAGAAAAGGAACATCAAAATGAAGGAAATATGCATAGAAACGAAGGAAATGCTGATCGTAATGAGAAAAGGAGCATCAAAATGAAGTAAATATGCATCGAAACGAAGGAAATATTGATCGTAACGAGAAAACGAGCATCAAAAAGAAGGAAATCTGCATCGAAACGAATGAAATGCTGATCGTAACAAGAAAAGGAACATCAAAATGAAGTAAATATGCATCGAAACGAAAGTAAGGTTGATCGTAACGAGAAAAGGAGCATCAAAATGAAGGAAATATGCATCGAAACAAAGGAAATATTGATCGTAACGAGAAAACCAGCATCAAAAAGAAGGAAATATGCATCGAAACGAAGGAAATATTGATCGTAATGAGAAAACGAGCATCAAAATGAAGTAAATATGCATCGAAATGAAGGAAATGCTGATCGTAACGAAAAAAGGAGCATAAAAATGTTGGAAATATGCATCGAAACGAAGGAAATATTGATCGTAACGAGAAAATAAGAATCAAAATGAAGTAAATATGCATAGAAACGATGGAAATGCTGATCAAAACGAGAAAAGGAGCATCAAAATGAAGTAAATATGCATCGAAATGAAGGAAATGTTGATCGTAAAGAGAAAATGAGAATCAAAACTAAGGAAATATGCATCGAAACGAAGGAAATATTGATCTAACGAGAAAACGAGCATAAAAAAGAAGGAAATCTGCATCGAAACGAATGAAATGATGATCGTAACAAGAAAAGGAACGTTAAAATAAAGTAAATATGCATCGAAACAAAGGTAATGCTGATCGTAACGAGAAAAGGAGCATCAAAATAAAGTAAATATGCATCGAAACGAAGAAAATATTGATCGTAACGAGAAAACGAGCATCAAAATGAAGTAAATATGCATAGAAACGAAGGAAATGCCGATCGTAACGAGAAAAGGAGCATCAAAATAAAGTAAATATGCATCGAAACGAAGGAAATATTGATTGTAACGAGAAAACGAGCATAAAAAAGAAGGAAATCTGCATCGAAACGAATGAAATGCTGATCGTAACAAGAAAAGGAACATCAAAATGAAGTAAATATGCATCGAAACGAAGGTAATGTTGATCGTAATGAGAAAAGGAGCATCAAAATGAAGTAAATATGCATCGAATCGAAGGAAATATTGATCGTAACGAGAAAACGAGCATCAAAATAAAGTAAATATGCATAGAAACGAAGGAAATGCTGATCGTAACGAGAAAAGGAGCATCAAAATTATGTAAATATGCATAGAAACGAAGGAAATATTGATCGTAACGAGAAAACGAGCATCAAAATGAAGTAAATATGCATAGAAATGAAGAAAATGCTGATCGTAACGAGAAACAGAGCATCAAAATGAAGTAAATATGCATCGAAACGAAGGAAATATTGATCGTAACGAGAAAACGAGCATCAAAATAAAGTAAATATGCATAGAAACGAAGGAAATGCTGATCGTAACAAGAAAAGGAACATCAAAATGAAGTAAATATGCATCGAAACGAAGGTAATATTGATCGTAACGAGAAAAGTAGCATCAAAATGAAGTAAATATGCATCGAATCGAAGGAAATATTGATCGTAACGAGAAAACGAGCATCAAAATAAAGTAAATATGGATAGAAACGAAGGAAATGCTGATCGTTCAAGAAAAGGAGCATCAAAATGATGTAGATATGCATCGAAACGAAGGAAATATTGATCGTAACGAGAAAATGAGCATCAAAATGAAGTAAATATGCATAGAAACGAAGAAAATGCTGATCGTAACGAGAAACGGAGCATCAAAATGAAGTAAATATGCATCGTAACGAAGGAAATATTGATCGTAACGAGAAAAGGAACATCAAAATGAAGGAAATATGCATAGAAACGAAGGAAATGCTGATCGTAATGAGAAAAGGAGCATCAAAATGAAGTAAATATGCATCGAAACGAAGGAAATATTGATCGTAACGAGAAAACGAGCATCAAAAAGAAGGAAATCTGCATCGAAACGAATGAAATGCTGATCGTAACAAGAAAAGGAACATCAAAATGAAGTAAATATGCATCGAAACGAAAGTAAGGTTGATCGTAACGAGAAAAGGAGCATCAAAATAAAGGAAATATGCATCGAAACGAAGGAAATATTGATCGTAACGAGAAAACGAGCATCAAAATGAAGTAAATATGCATAGAAACGAAGAAAATGCTAATCGTAACGAGAAAAGAAGCATCAAAATGAAGTAAATATGCATCAAAATGAAGGAAATATTGATCGTAACGAGAAAACGAGCATCAAAAAGAAGGAAATCTGCATCGAAACGAATGAAATATTGATAATCGAAACGAATGAAATGTTGATCGTAACAAGAAAAAGAACATAAAAATGAAGTAAATATGCATCGAAAAGAAGGTAATATTGATCATAACGAGAAAAGGAGCATCAAAATGAAGGAAATATGCATCGAAACAAAGGAAATATTGATCGTAACGAGAAAACCAGCATCAAAATGAAGGAAATATGCATCGAAACGAAGGAAATATTGATCGTAACGAGAAAACGAGCATCAAAATGAAGTAAATATGCATCGAAATGAAGGAAATGCTGATCGTAACGAAAAAAGGAGCATAAAAATGATGGAAATATGCATCGAAACGAAGGAAATATTGATCGTAACGAGAAAATAAGAATCAAAATGAAGTAAATATGCATAGAAACGATGGAAATGCTGATCATAACGAGAAAAGGAGCATCAAAATGAAGTAAATATGCATCGAAATGAAGGAAATGTTGATCGTAAAGAGAAAATGAGAATCAAATCTAAGGAAATATGCATCGAAGCGAAGGAAATATTGATCTAACGAGAAAACGAGCATAAAAAAGAAGGAAATCTGCATCGAAACGAATGAAATGATGATCATAACAAGAAAAGGAACATTAAAATAAAGTAAATATGCATCGAAACAAAGGTAATGCTGATCGTAACGAGAAAAGGAGCATCAAAATAAAGTAAATATGCATCGAAACGAAGAAAATATTGATCGTAACGAGAAAACGAGCATCAAAATGAAGTAAATATGCATAGAAACGAAGGAAATGCTGATCTTAACGAGAAAAGGAGCATCAAAATAAAGTAAATATGCATCGAAACGAAGGAAATATTGATCGTAACGAGAAAACGAGCATAAAAAAGAAGGAAATCTGCATCGAAACGAATGAAATGCTGATCGTAACAAGAAAAGGAACATCAAAATGAAGTAAATATGCATCGAAACGAAGGTAATGTTGATCGTAATGAGAAAAGGAGCATCAAAATGAAGTAAATATGCATCGAATCGAAGGAAATATTGATCGTAATGAGAAAACGAGCATCAAAATAAAGTAAATATGCATAGAAACGAAGGAAATGCTGATCGTAACGAGAAAAGGAGCATCAAAATGATGTAAATATGCATAGAAACGAAGGAAATATTGATCGTAACGAGAAAACGAGCATCAAAATGAAGTAAATATGCATAGAAATTAAGAAAATGCTGATCGTAACGAGAAATAGAGCATCAAAATAAAGTAAATATGCATCGAAACGAAGGAAATATTGATCGTAACGAGAAAACGAGCATCAAAATAAAGTAAATATGCATAGAAACGAAGGAAATGCTGATCGTAACAAGAAAAGAAACATCAAAATGAAGTAAATATGCATCGAAACGAAGGTAATGTTGATCGTAACGAGAAAAGTAGCATCAAAATGAAGTAAATATGCATCGAATCGAAGGAAATATTGATCGTAACGAGAAAACGAGCATCAAAATAAAGTAAATATGGATAGAAACGAAGGAAATGCTGAACGTAACGAGAAAAGGAGCATCAAAATGATGTAAATATGCATCGAAACGAAGGAAATATTGATCGTAACGAGAAAACGAGCATCAAAATGAAGTAAATATGCATAGAAACGAAGGAAATGCTGATCGTAACGAGAAACAGAGCATCAAAATGAAGTAAATATGCATCGTAACGAAGGAAATATTGATCGTAACGAGAAAAGGAACATCAAAATGAAGGAAATATGCATAGAAACGAAGGAAATGCTGATCGTAATGAGAAAAGGAGCATCAAAATGAAGTAAATATGCATCGAAACGAAGGAAATATTGATCGTAACGAGAAAACGAGCATAAAAAAGAAGGAAATCTGCATCGAAACGAATGAAATGCTGATCGTAACAAGAAAAGGAACATCAAAATGAAGTAAATATGCATCGAAACGAAAGTAAGGTTGATCGTAACGAGAAAAGGAGCATCAAAATAAAGGAAATATGCATCGAAACGAAGGAAATATTGATCGTAATGAGAAAACGAGCATCAAAATGAAGGAAATATGCATAGAAACGAAGGAAATGCTGATCGAAACAAGAAAAGAAACATCAAAATAAGGAAAATATGCATCGAAACGAAGGTAATGTTGATCGTAACGAGAAAAAGAGCATCAAAATAAAGGAAATATGCATCGAAACGAAGGAAATATTGATCATAATGAGAAAACGAGCATCAAAATAAAGTAAATATGCATAGAAACGAAGAAAATGCTGATCGTAACGAGAAAAGAAGCATCAAAATGAAGTAAATATGCATCAAAATGAAGGAAATATTGATCGTAACGAGAAAACGTGCATCAAAAAGAAGGAAATCTGCATCGAAACGAATGAAATATTGATAATCAAAACGAATGAAATGTTGATCGTAACAAGAAAAAGAACATAAAAATGAAGTAAATATGCATTGAAACGAAGGTAATATTGATCATAACGAGAAAAGGAGCATCAAAATAAAGGAAATATGCATCGAAACGAAGGAAATATTGATCGTAACGAGAAAACCAGCATCAAAATGAAGGAAATATGCATCGAAACGAAGGAAATATTGATCGTAACGAGAAAACGAGCATCAAAATGAAGTAAATATGCATCGAAATGAAGGAAATGCTAATCGTAACGAGAAAAGGAGCATAAAATGATGGAAATATGCTTCGAAACAAAGGAAATATTGATCGTAACGAGAAAATAAGAATCAAAATGAAGTAAATATGCATAGAAACGATGGAAATGCTGATCGTAACGAGAAAAGGAGCATCAAAATGAAGTAAATATGCATCGAAATGAAGGAATATTGATCGTAAAGAGAAAAT
>JAHCLQ010000914.1:0-54308 GCA_023678885.1 Pogostemon cablin | reverse complement strand
TTCTCATTTACTCTTTACGATCAACATTTCCTTTGTTTCGATGCATATTTACTTCATTTTGATGCTCCTTTTCTCATTACGATCAGCATTTCCTTCGTTTCTATGCGTATTTACTTCATTTTGATTCTCGTTTTCTCGTTACGATCAATATTTCTTTCGTTTCGATGCATATTTGCTTTATTTTAATGCTTCTTTTCTCGTTACGATCAGCATTTCCTTCATTTTGATGCATATTTACTTCATTTTGATACTTTTTTCTCGTTACAATCAATATTTCCTTCGTTTCGATGCATATTTCCTTCATTTTGATGCTCCTTTTCTCGTTACGATCAATATTACCTTCGTTTCGATGCATATTTACTTCATTTTGATGTTTCTTTTCTTGTTACGATCAACATTTCATTCGTTTCGATTATCAACATTTCATTCGTTTCGATGCAGATTTCCTTCTTTTTGATGCTCGTTTTCTGGTTATGATCAATATTTACTTCGTTTCGATGCATATTTACTTCATTTTGATGCTCCTTTTCTCGTTACAATCAGCATTTCCTTCGTTTCTATGCATATTTACTTCATTTTGATGCTCATTTTATCGTTACGATCAATATTTCCTTCGTTTCAATGCATATTTCCTTCATTTTGATGCTCCTTTTCTCGTTACGATCAACATTACCTTCGTTTCGATGCATATTTACTTCATTTTGATGCTCCTTTTCTTGTTACGATCAACATTTCATTCGTTTCGATACGGATTTCCTTCTTTTTGATGCCCGTTTTCTCGTTACGATCAATATTTCCTTCGTTTCGATGCATATTTACTTCATTTTGATGCTCCTTTTCTCGTTACGATCAGTATTTCCTTCGTTTCTATGCATATTTATTTCATTTTGATGCTTGTTTTCTCGTTACGATCAATATTTCCTTCGTTTCGATGCATATTTCCTTCATTTTGATGCTCCTTTTCTCGTTACGATCAACATTACCTTCGTTTCGATGCATATTTACTTCATTTTGATGTTCCTTTTGTTACGATCAACATTTCATTCATTTCGATGCAGATTTCCTACTTTTTTAAGCTCGTTTTCTCGTTACGATCAATATTTCCTTCCTTTCGATGCATATTTCCTTCGTTTTGATTCTCATTTTCTCTTTACGATCAACATTACCTTCGTTTGGATGCATATTTACTTCATTTTGATGCTCCTTTTCTAGTTACGATCAATATTACCTTCGTTTCTATGCATATTTACTTCATTTTGATGTTCCTTTTCTTGTTACGATCAATATTTCATTCGTTTCGATGATCAACATTTCATTCATTTCGATGCAGATTTCCTTCTTTTTTATGCTCGTTTTCTCGTTACGATCAATATTTCCTTCGTTTCGATGCATATTTACTTCATTTTGATGCTCCTTTTCTCGTTACGATCAGCATTTCCTTCGTTTCTATGCATATTTACTTCATTTTGATGCTTGTTTTCTCGTTACGATCAATATTTCCTTCGTTTCAATGCATATTTCCTTCATTTTGATGCTCCTTTTCTCGTTACGATCAACATTACCTTCGTTTCGATGCATATTTACTTGATTTTGATGTTCCTTTTCTTGTTACGATCAATATTTCATTCGTTTCGATGCAGATTTCCTTCATTTTGATGCTCGTTTTCTCGTTACGATCATTTTTTCCTTCGTTTTGATGCATATTTCCGTCATTTTGATGCTCATTTTCTCGTTATGATCAATATTATCTTCGTTTCGATGCATATTTACTTCATTTTATGTTCCTTTTGTTACGATCAACATTTCATTCGTTTCAATGCAGATTTCTTACTTTTTTAAGCTCGTTTTCTCATTACGATCAATATTTCCTTCGTTTCGATGCATATTTCCTTCGTTTTGATTCTCATTTTCTCTTTACGATCAACATTACCTTCATTTCGATGCATATTTACTTTATTTTGATGCTCCTTTTCTCGTTACGATCAACATTACCTTCGTTTCGATGCATATTTACTTCATTTTGATGTTCCTTTTCTTGTTACGATCAATATTTCATTCGTTTCGATGATTAATATTTCATTCGTTTCGATGCAGATTTCCTTCTTTTTGATGCTCGTTTTCTCGTTACAATCAATATTTCCTTTGTTTCGATGCATATTTCCTTCATTTTGATTCTCATTTTCTCTTTACGATCAACATTACCTTAGTTTCGATGCATATTTCCTTCATTTTGATGCTTTTTTTTCGTTATGATCAACATTTCCTTTGTTTCGATGCATATTTCCATCATTTTGATGCTCCTTTTCTCATTACGATCAACATTTCCTTCGTTTCGATGAATATTTCCTTCATTTTAATGCTCATTTTCTCGTTAGGATCAATATTTCCTTCGTTTCGATGCATATTTACTTCATTTTGATGCTCCTTTTCTTGTTACGATAAACATTTCATTCATTTCGATGCTGATTTCCTTCTTTTTTATGCTCGTTTTCTAGTTACCATCAATATTTCCTTCGTTTCGATGCATATTTCCTTCGTTTTGATTCTCATTTTCTCTTTACGATCAACATTTCATTCATTTCGATGCATATTTCCTTCATTTTAATGCTTCTTTTCTCGTTACGATCAACATTTCTTTCGTTTCGATGCATATTTACTTAATTTTTATGCTCCTTTTCTCGTTACGATCAGCATTTTCTTCGTTTCGATGCATATTTACTTTATTTTGATGCTCATTTTCTCGTTACGATCAGTATTTCCTTAGTTTCGATGCATATTTCATTCATTTTGATGCTCATTTTCTCGTTACGATCAACATTACCTTCGTTTCGAAGCATATTTACTTCATTTTGATGTTCCTTTTCTTGTTACGATCAAAATTTCATTCGTTTTGATGATCAACATTTCATTCGTTTCGATGTAGATTTCGTTCTTTTTGATGCTTATTTTCTCGTTACGATCAATATTTCCTTCGTTTCGATGCATATTTCCTTCGTTTTGATTCTCATTTTCTCTTTACGCTCAACATTATCTTCATTTCGATGCATATATACTTCATTTTGATGCTCTTTTTCTCGTTACGATCAGCATTTCCTTCGTTTCTATGCATATTTACTTTATTTTTATTCTCATTTTCTCGTTACGATCAATATTTCCTTCATTTCGATGCATATTTTCTTCATTTTGATGCTCCTTTTCTCGTTACGATCAGCATTTCCTTCATTTCGATGCATATTTACTTCATTTTGATGTTTTTTTCTCGTTACGATCAATATTTCCTTCAATTCGATGCATATTTCCTTCATTTTGATGCTCCTTTTCTCGTTACGATCAATATTACCTTCGTTTCGATGCATATTTACTTCATTTTGATGTTCATTTTCTTGTTACGATCAACATTTCATTCGTTTCGATTATCAACATTTCATTCATTTCGATGCAGATTTCCTTCTTTTTGATGCTCGTTTTCTGGTTACGATCAATATTTACTTCGTTTCGATGCATATTTACTTCATTTTGATGCTTCTTTTCTCGTTACGATCAATATTTCCTTCGTTTCAATGCATATTTCCTTCATTTTGATGCTCATTTTTATGTTACGATCAACATTACCTTCGTTTCGATGTATATTTACTTTATTTTGATGTTCCTTTTCTTGTTACGATCAACATCTCATTCTTTTCGATGCAGATTTCCTTCTTTTTGATGCTCGTTTTCTCGTTACGATCAATATTTCCTTCGTTTCGATGCATATTTACTTAATTTTGATGCTCCATTTCTCGTTACGATCAGCATTTCCTTCGTTTCTATGCATATTTACTTCATTTTGATGCACGTTTTCTCGTTACGATCAATATTTCCTTCGTTTCGATGCATATTTCCTTCATTTTGATGCTCCTTTTCTCGTTACGATCAACATTACCTTCGTTTCAATGCATATTTACTTCATTTTGATGTTCCTTTTGTTACGATCAACATTTCAATCGTTTCGATACAGATTTCCTACTTTTTTAAGCTCGTTTTCTCGTTACGATTAATATTTCCTTCGTTTCGATGCATATTTCCTTCGTTTTGATTCTCCTTTTCTCTTTACGATCAATATTACCTTCGTTTCGATGCATATTTACTTCATTTTGATGCTTCTTTTCTCGTTACGATCAACATTACCTTCGTTTCGATGCATATTTACTTCATTTTGATGTTCCTTTTCTTGTTACGATCAACATTTTATTCGTTTCGATGATCAACATTTCATTCGTTTCGATGCTGATTTTCTTCTTTTTGATGCTCGTTTTCTCGTTACAATCAATATTTACTTCATTTCGATGCATATTTCCTTCATTTTGATTCTCATTTTCTCTTTACGATCAACATTACCATAGTTTCGATGCATATTTCCTTCATTTTGATGCTCTTTTTTTCGTTATGATCAACATTTCCTTTGTTTTGATGCATATTTCCATCATTTTGATGCTCCTTTTCTCATTACGATCAACATTCCTTCGTTTCGATGAATATTTCCTTCATTTTAATGCTCATTTTCTCGTTAGGATCAATATTTCCTTCGTTTCGATGCATATTTACTTCATTTTGATGCTCCTTTTCTTGTTACGATAAACATTTCATTCGTTTCGATGCAGATTTCCTTCTTTTTTATGCTCGTTTTCTCGTTACCATCAATATTTCCTTCGTTTCGATGCATATTTCCTTCGTTTTGATTCTCATTTTCTCTTTACGATCAACATTTCATTCGTTTTGATGCATATTTCCTTCATTTTAATGCTTCTTTTCTCGTTATGATCAACATTTCCTTCGTTTCGATGCATATTTACTTAATTTTTATGCTCATTTTCTCGTTACGATCAGCATTTCCTTCGTTTCGATGCTTATTTACTTCATTTTGATTCTCATTTTCTCGTTATGATCAGCATTTCCTTAGTTTCGATGCATATTTCATTCATTTTGATGCTCCTTTTCTCGTTATGATCAACATTACCTTCGTTTCGATGCATATTTACTTCATTTTGATGTTCCTTTTCTTGTTACGATCAAAATTTCATTCGTTTTGATGATCAACATTTCATTCATTTCGATGCAGATTTCGTTCTTTTTGATGCTCGTTTTCTCGTTACGATCAATATTTCTTTCATTTCGATGCATATTTCCTTCGTTTTGATTCTCATTTTCTCTTTACGCTCAACATTACCTTTGTTTCGATGCATATATACTTCATTTTGATGCTTCTTTTCTCATTACGATCAACATTTCCTTCATTTCGATGCATATTTACTTCATTTTGATGCTCGTTTTCTCGTTACGATCAACATTTCATTCGTTTCGATGCAGATTTCCTTCTTTTTTATGTTCGTTTTCTCGTTACGATCAATATTTCCTTCATTTCGATGCATATTTCCTTCATTTTGATGCTCCTTTTCTCGTTACGATCAACATTACCTTCGTTTCGATGCATATTTACTTCATTTTGATGTTCCTTTTCTTGTTACGATCAACATTTCATTCGTTTCGATGCAGATTTCCTTCTTTTTGATGCTGGTTTCTCGTTTCGATCAATATTTCCTTCGTTTTGATGCATATTTACTTCATTTTGATGCTCCTTTTCTCGTTACGATCAGCATTTCCTTCATTTCTATGCATATTTACTTCATTTTGATGCTCGTTCTCTCGTTACGATCAATATTTCCTTCGTTTTGATGCATATTTCCTTCATTTGGATGCTCATTTTCTCGTTACGATCAACATTACCTTCGTTTCGATGCATATTTACTTCATTTTGATGTTCCTTTTCTTGTTACGATCAACATTTAATTCGTTTCGATGCAGATTTCCTTCTTTTTTATGCTCGTTTTCTCGTTACGATCAATATTTCCTTCTTTTTGATGCATATTTCCTTTGTTTTGATTCTCATTTTCTCTTTACGTTCAACATTACCTTCGTTTCGATGCATATTTACTTCATTTTAATTCTCCTTTTCTCGTTACGATCAACATTACCTTCGTTTTGATGCATATTTACTTATTTTGATGTTCCTTTTCTTGTTACGATCAATATTTCATTCGTTTCGATTATCAACATTTCCTTCATTTCGACGCATATTTCTTTCGTTTTGATTCTCATTTTCTCTTTACGATCAATATTTCTTTCGTTTCGATGCATATTTACTTCATTTTGATTCTCGTTTTCTCGTTACGATCAATATTTCTTTCGTTTCGATGCATATTTTCTTCATTTTGATGCTCGTTTACTCGTTACGATCAGCATTTCCTTCATTTCGATGGATATTTACTAAATTTTGATGCTCGTTTTCTCGTTACGATCAATATTTTCTTTGTTTCGATGCATATTTCCTTCATTTTGATGCTCCTTTTCTCGTTACGATCAACATTTCCTTCGTTTCTATGCATATTTACTTCATTTTGATTCTCGTTTTCTCGTTACGATCAATATTTCTTTCGTTTCGATGCATATTTTCTTCATTTTGATGCTCGTTTACTCGTTACGATCAGCATTTCCTTCATTTCGATGCATATTTACTAAATTTTGATGCTCGTTTTCTCGTTACGATCAATATTTCCTTTGTTTCGATGCATATTTCCTTCATTTTGATGCTCCTTTTCTCGTTACGATCAATATTACCTTCGTTTCGATGCATATTTACTTCATTTTGATGTTCCTTTTCTTGTTACGATCAACATTTCATTTGTTTCGATTATCAACATTTCATTCGTTTCGATGCAGATTTCCTTCTTTTTGATGCTCCTTTTTTCGTTACGATCAACATTACCTTCGTTTCGATGCATATTTACTTCATTTTGATGTTCCTTTTCTTTTAACGATCAACATTTCATTCGTTTCTACGCAGATTTCCTTCTTTTTGATGCTCGTTTTCTCGTTACGATCAATATTTCCTTCGTTTCGATGCATATTTACTTCATTTTAATGCTCCTTTTCTCGTTACGATCAGCATTTCCTTCGTTTCTATGCATATTTACTTCATTTTGATGCTCGTTCTCTCGTTACGATCAATATTTCCTTCGTTTTGATGCATATTTCCTTCATTTGGATGCTAATTTTCTCGTTACGATCAACATACCTTCGTTTCGATGCATATTTACTTAATTTTGATGTTCCTTTTCTCGTTACGATCAATATTTCCTACGTTTCGATGCATATTTACTTCATTTTGATGTTCATTTTCTTGTTACGATCAACATTTCATTCGTTTCGATTATCAACATTTCATTCATTTCGATGCAGATTTCCTTCTTTTTGATGCTCGTTTTCTGGTTACGATGAATATTTACTTCGTTTCGATGCATATTTACTTCATTTTGATGCTTCTTTTCTCGTTACGATCAATATTTCCTTCGTTTCAATGCATATTTCCTTCATTTTGATGCTCATTTTTATGTAACGATCAACATTACCTTCGTTTCGATGTATATTTACTTTATTTTGATGTTCCTTTTCTTGTTACGATCAACATCTCATTCTTTTCGATGCAGATTTCCTTCTTTTTGATGCTCGTTTTCTCGTTACGATCAATATTTCCTTCGTTTCGATGCATATTTACTTAATTTTGATGCTCCATTTCTCGTTACGATCAGCATTTCCTTCGTTTCTATGCATATTTACTTCATTTTGATGCACGTTTTCTCGTTACGATCAATATTTCCTTCGTTTCGATGCATATTTCCTTCATTTTGATGCTCCTTTTCTCGTTACGATCAACATTACCTTCGTTTCAATGCATATTTACTTCATTTTGATGTTCCTTTTGTTACGATCAACATTTCAATCGTTTCGATACAGATTTCCTACTTTTTTAAGCTCGTTTTCTCGTTACGATTAATATTTCCTTCGTTTCGATGCATATTTCCTTCGTTTTGATTCTCCTTTTCTCTTTACGATCAATATTACCTTCGTTTCGATGCATATTTACTTCATTTTGATGCTTCTTTTCTCGTTACGATCAACATTACCTTCGTTTCGATGCATATTTACTTCATTTTGATGTTCCTTTTCTTGTTACGATCAACATTTTATTCGTTTCGATGATCAACATTTCATTCGTTTCGATGCTGATTTTCTTCTTTTTGATGCTCGTTTTCTCGTTACAATCAATATTTACTTCATTTCGATGCATATTTCCTTCATTTTGATTCTCATTTTCTCTTTACGATCAACATTACCATAGTTTCGATGCATATTTCCTTCATTTTGATGCTCTTTTTTTCGTTATGATCAACATTTCCTTTGTTTTGATGCATATTTCCATCATTTTGATGCTCCTTTTCTCATTACGATCAACATTCCTTCGTTTCGATGAATATTTCCTTCATTTTAATGCTCATTTTCTCGTTAGGATCAATATTTCCTTCGTTTCGATGCATATTTACTTCATTTTGATGCTCCTTTTCTTGTTACGATAAACATTTCATTCGTTTCGATGCAGATTTCCTTCTTTTTTATGCTCGTTTTCTCGTTACCATCAATATTTCCTTCGTTTCGATGCATATTTCCTTCGTTTTGATTCTCATTTTCTCTTTACGATCAACATTTCATTCGTTTTGATGCATATTTCCTTCATTTTAATGCTTCTTTTCTCGTTATGATCAACATTTCCTTCGTTTCGATGCATATTTACTTAATTTTTATGCTCATTTTCTCGTTACGATCAGCATTTCCTTCGTTTCGATGCTTATTTACTTCATTTTGATTCTCATTTTCTCGTTATGATCAGCATTTCCTTAGTTTCGATGCATATTTCATTCATTTTGATGCTCCTTTTCTCGTTATGATCAACATTACCTTCGTTTCGATGCATATTTACTTCATTTTGATGTTCCTTTTCTTGTTACGATCAAAATTTCATTCGTTTTGATGATCAACATTTCATTCATTTCGATGCAGATTTCGTTCTTTTTGATGCTCGTTTTCTCGTTACGATCAATATTTCTTTCATTTCGATGCATATTTCCTTCGTTTTGATTCTCATTTTCTCTTTACGCTCAACATTACCTTTGTTTCGATGCATATATACTTCATTTTGATGCTTCTTTTCTCATTACGATCAACATTTCCTTCATTTCGATGCATATTTACTTCATTTTGATGCTCGTTTTCTCGTTACGATCAACATTTCATTCGTTTCGATGCAGATTTCCTTCTTTTTTATGTTCGTTTTCTCGTTACGATCAATATTTCCTTCATTTCGATGCATATTTCCTTCATTTTGATGCTCCTTTTCTCGTTACGATCAACATTACCTTCGTTTCGATGCATATTTACTTCATTTTGATGTTCCTTTTCTTGTTACGATCAACATTTCATTCGTTTCGATGCAGATTTCCTTCTTTTTGATGCTGGTTTCTCGTTTCGATCAATATTTCCTTCGTTTTGATGCATATTTACTTCATTTTGATGCTCCTTTTCTCGTTACGATCAGCATTTCCTTCATTTCTATGCATATTTACTTCATTTTGATGCTCGTTCTCTCGTTACGATCAATATTTCCTTCGTTTTGATGCATATTTCCTTCATTTGGATGCTCATTTTCTCGTTACGATCAACATTACCTTCGTTTCGATGCATATTTACTTCATTTTGATGTTCCTTTTCTTGTTACGATCAACATTTAATTCGTTTCGATGCAGATTTCCTTCTTTTTTATGCTCGTTTTCTCGTTACGATCAATATTTCCTTCTTTTTGATGCATATTTCCTTTGTTTTGATTCTCATTTTCTCTTTACGTTCAACATTACCTTCGTTTCGATGCATATTTACTTCATTTTAATTCTCCTTTTCTCGTTACGATCAACATTACCTTCGTTTTGATGCATATTTACTTATTTTGATGTTCCTTTTCTTGTTACGATCAATATTTCATTCGTTTCGATTATCAACATTTCCTTCATTTCGACGCATATTTCTTTCGTTTTGATTCTCATTTTCTCTTTACGATCAATATTTCTTTCGTTTCGATGCATATTTACTTCATTTTGATTCTCGTTTTCTCGTTACGATCAATATTTCTTTCGTTTCGATGCATATTTTCTTCATTTTGATGCTCGTTTACTCGTTACGATCAGCATTTCCTTCATTTCGATGGATATTTACTAAATTTTGATGCTCGTTTTCTCGTTACGATCAATATTTTCTTTGTTTCGATGCATATTTCCTTCATTTTGATGCTCCTTTTCTCGTTACGATCAGCATTTCCTTCGTTTCTATGCATATTTACTTCATTTTGATTCTCGTTTTCTCGTTACGATCAATATTTCTTTCGTTTCGATGCATATTTTCTTCATTTTGATGCTCGTTTACTCGTTACGATCAGCATTTCCTTCATTTCGATGCATATTTACTAAATTTTGATGCTCGTTTTCTCGTTACGATCAATATTTCCTTTGTTTCGATGCATATTTCCTTCATTTTGATGCTCATTTTCTCGTTACGATCAATATTACCTTCGTTTCGATGCATATTTACTTCATTTTGATGTTCCTTTTCTTGTTACGATCAACATTTCATTTGTTTCGATTATCAACATTTCATTCGTTTCGATGCAGATTTCCTTCTTTTTGATGCTCCTTTTTTCGTTACGATCAACATTACCTTCGTTTCGATGCATATTTACTTCATTTTGATGTTCCTTTTCTTTTAACGATCAACATTTCATTCGTTTCTACGCAGATTTCCTTCTTTTTGATGCTCGTTTTCTCGTTACGATCAATATTTCCTTCGTTTCGATGCATATTTACTTCATTTTAATGCTCCTTTTCTCGTTACGATCAGCATTTCCTTCGTTTCTATGCATATTTACTTCATTTTGATGCTCGTTCTCTCGTTACGATCAATATTTCCTTCGTTTTGATGCATATTTCCTTCATTTGGATGCTAATTTTCTCGTTACGATCAACATACCTTCGTTTCGATGCATATTTACTTAATTTTGATGTTCCTTTTCTTGTTACGATCAACATTTCATTCGTTTCGATGCAGATTTCCTTTTTTTTTATGCTCGTTTTCTCGTTACGATCAATATTTCCTTCTTTTCGATGCATATTTCCTTCGTTTTGATTCTCATTTTCTCTTTACGATCAACATTACCTTCATTTCGATGCATATTTACTTCATTTTGATGCTCCTTTTCTCGTTACGATCAACATAACCTTCGTTTTGATGCATATTTACTTCATTTTGATGTTCCTTTTCTTGTTACGATCAACATTTCATTCGTTTCGATTATCAATATTTCCTTTGTTTCGATGCATATTTCTTTCATTTTGATTCTCATTTTCTCTTTACGATCAACATTTCCTTCGTTTCTATGCATATTTACTTCATTTTGATTCTCGTTTTCTCGTTACGATCAATATTTCCTTCGTTTTGATGCATATTTTCTTCATTTTGATGCTCCTTTACTCGTTACAATCAGCATTTCCTTCATTTCGATGCATATTTATTAAATTTTGATGCTCGTTTTCTCGTTACAATCAATATTTCCTTCATTTCGATGCATATTTCCTTCATTTTGATGCTCCTTTTCTCGTTACGATCAATATTACCTTCGTTTCGATGCATATTTACTTCATTTTGATGTTCCTTTTCTTGTTACGATCAACATTTCATTCGTTTCGATTATCAACATTTCATTCGTTTCGATGCAGATTTCCTTCTTTTTGATGCTCCTTTTTTTGTTACGATCAACATTACCTTCGTTTTGATGCATATTTACTTCATTTTGATGTTCCATTTCTTGTTACGATCAACATTTCATTCGTTTCGATGCAGATTTCCTTCTTTTTGATGCTCATTTTCTCGTTACGATCAATATTTCCTTCGTTTCGATGCATATTTACTTCATTTTGATGCTCCTTTTCTCGTTACGATCAGCATTTCCTTCGTTTCTATGCATATTTACTTCATTTTGATGCTCGTTCTCTCGTTACGATCAATATTTCCTTCGTTTTGATGCATATTTCCTTCATTTGGATGCTCATTTTCTCGTTATGATCAACATTACATTCGTTTCGATGCATATTTACTTAATTTTGATGTTCCTTTTCTTGTTACGATCAACATTTCATTCGTTTCGATGCAGATTCCCTTATTTTTTATGCTCGTTTTCTCGTTACTTTCAATATTTCCTTCTTTTCGATGCATATTTCCTTCGTTTTGATTCTCATTTTCTCTTTACGATCAACATTACCTTCGTTTCAATGCATATTTACTTCATTTTGATGCTCCTTTTCTCGTTACGATCAACATTACCTTCGTTTTGATGCATATTTACTTCATTTTGATGTTCCTTTTCTGGTTACGATCAACATTTCATTCGTTTCGATTATCAACATTTCCTTTGTTTCGATGCATATTTCTTTCATTTTGATTCTCATTTTCTCTTTACGATCAACATTTCCTTCGTTTCGATGCATATTTACTTCATTTTGATGCTCCTTTTCTCGTTACGATCAGCATTTCCTTCGTTTCTATGCATATTTACTTCATTTTGATTCTCGTTTTCTCGTTACGATAAATATTTCCTTCGTTTCGATGCATATTTTCTTCATTTTGATGCTCCTTTTCTCGTTACGATCAACATTACCATCATTTCGATGCATAATTACTTCATTTTGATGTTCCTTTTCTTGTTACGATCAACATTTCATTCGTTTCGATGCAGATTTCCTTCTTTTTGATGCTCGTTTTCTCGTTACGAACAATATTTCCTTCGTTTCGATGCATATTTACTTCATTTTGATGCTCCTTTTCTCGTTACGGTCAGTATTTCCTTCGTTTCTATGCATAATTACTTCATTTTGATGCTCGTTCTCTCGTTACGATCAATATTTCCTTCGTTTCGATGCATATTTCCTTCATTTTGATGCTCATTTTCTCGTTACGATCAACATTACCTTCGTTTCGATGCATATTTACTTCATTTTGATGTTCCTTTTCTTGTTACGATCAACATTTCATTCTTTTCGATGCAGATTTTCTTCTTTTTGTGCTCGTTTTCTCGTTATGATCAATATTTCCTTCATTTCGATGCATATTTCCTTCATTTTGATGCTTCTTTTTCTTGTTACGATAAATATTTCCTTCGTTTCGATGCATATTTACTTCATTTTGATGCTCCTTTTCTCGTTACGATCAACATTACCATCGTTTCGATGCATATTTATTTCATTTTGATGTTCCTTTTGTTGTTACGATCAACATTTCATTCATTTCGATTATCAACATTTCCTTCGTTTCGATGCATATTTCCTTCGTTTTGATTCTCATTTACTCTTTACGATCAACATTTCCTTCGTTTCGATGCATATTTACTTCATTTTGATGCTCCTTTTCTCGTTACGATCAGCATTTCCTTCGTTTCTATGCGTATTTACTTCATTTTGATTCTCGTTTTCTCGTTACGATCAATATTTCTTTCGTTTCGATGCATATTTGCTTTATTTTAATGCTTCTTTTCTCGTTACGATCAGCATTTCCTTCATTTTGATGCATATTTACTTCATTTTGATACTTTTTTCTCGTTACGATCAATATTTCCTTCGTTTCGATGCATATTTCCTTCATTTTGATGCTCCTTTTCTCGTTACGATCAATATTACCTTCGTTTCGATGCATATTTACTTCATTTTGATGTTTCTTTTCTTGTTACGATCAACATTTCATTCGTTTCGATTATCAACATTTCATTCGTTTCGATGCAGATTTCCTTCTTTTTGATGCTCGTTTTCTGGTTACGATCAATATTTACTTCGTTTCGATGCATATTTACTTCATTTTGATGCTCCTTTTCTCGTTACAATCAGCATTTCCTTCGTTTCTATGCATATTTACTTCATTTTGATGCTCATTTTATCGTTACGATCAATATTTCCTTCGTTTCAATGCATATTTTCTTCATTTTGATGCTCCTTTTCTCGTTACGATCAACATTACCTTCGTTTCGATGCATATTTACTTCATTTTGATGCTCCTTTTCTTGTTACGATCAACATTTCATTCGTTTCGATGCGGATTTCCTTCTTTTTGATGCCCGTTTTCTCGTTACGATCAATATTTCCTTCGTTTCGATGCATATTTACTTCATTTTGATGCTCCTTTTCTCGTTACGATCAGTATTTCCTTCGTTTCTATGCATATTTATTTCATTTTGATGCTTGTTTTCTCGTTACGATCAATATTTCCTTCGTTTCGATGCATATTTCCTTCATTTTGATGCTCCTTTTCTCGTTACGATCAACATTACCTTCGTTTCGATGCATATTTACTTCATTTTGATGTTCCTTTTGTTACGATCAACATTTCATTCATTTCGATGCAGATTTTTTACTTTTTTAAGCTCGTTTTCTCGTTACGATCAATATTTCCTTCCTTTCGATGCATATTTCCTTCGTTTTGATTCTCATTTTCTCTTTACGATCAACATTACCTTCGTTTGGATGCATATTTACTTCATTTTGATGCTCCTTTTCTAGTTACGATCAATATTACCTTCGTTTCTATGCATATTTACTTCATTTTGATGTTCCTTTTCTTGTTACGATCAATATTTCATTCGTTTCGATGATCAACATTTCATTCATTTCGATGCAGATTTCCTTCTTTTTTATGCTCGTTTTCTCGTTACGATCAATATTTCCTTCGTTTCGATGCATATTTACTTCATTTCGATGCTCCTTTTCTCGTTACGATCAGCATTTCCTTCGTTTCTATGCATATTTACTTCATTTTGATGCTTGTTTTCTCGTTACGATCAATATTTCCTTCGTTTCAATGCATATTTCCTTCATTTTGATGCTCCTTTTCTCGTTACGATCAACATTACCTTCGTTTCGATGCATATTTACTTGATTTTGATGTTCCTTTTCTTGTTACGATCAATATTTCATTCGTTTCGATGCAGATTTCCTTCATTTTGATGCTCGTTTTCTCGTTACGATCATTTTTTCCTTCGTTTTGATGCATATTTCCGTCATTTTGATGCTCATTTTCTCGTTATGATCAATATTACCTTCGTTTCGATGCATATTTACTTCATTTTATGTTCCTTTTGTTACGATCAACATTTCATTCGTTTCAATGCAGATTTCTTACTTTTTTAAGCTCGTTTTCTCATTACGATCAATATTTCCTTCGTTTCGATGCATATTTCCTTCGTTTTGATTCTCATTTTCTCTTTACGATCAACATTACCTTCATTTCGATGCATATTTACTTTATTTTGATGCTCCTTTTCTCGTTACGATCAACATTACCTTCGTTTCGATGCATATTTACTTCATTTTGATGTTCCTTTTCTTGTTACGATCAATATTTCATTCGTTTCGATGATTAATATTTCATTCGTTTCGATGCAGATTTCCTTCTTTTTGATGCTCGTTTTCTCGTTACAATCAATATTTCCTTTGTTTCGATGCATATTTCCTTCATTTTGATTCTCATTTTCTCTTTACGATCAACATTACCTTAGTTTCGATGCATATTTCCTTCATTTTGATGCTTTTTTTTCGTTATGATCAACATTTCCTTTGTTTCGATGCATATTTCCATCATTTTGATGCTCCTTTTCTCATTACGATCAACATTTCCTTCGTTTCGATGAATATTTCCTTCATTTTAATGCTCATTTTCTCGTTAGGATCAATATTTCCTTCGTTTCGATGCATATTTACTTCATTTTGATGCTCCTTTTCTTGTTACGATAAACATTTCATTCATTTCGATGCTGATTTCCTTCTTTTTTATGCTCGTTTTCTAGTTACCATCAATATTTCCTTCGTTTCGATGCATATTTCCTTCGTTTTGATTCTCATTTTCTCTTTACGATCAACATTTCATTCATTTCGATGCATATTTCCTTCATTTTAATGCTTCTTTTCTCGTTACGATCAACATTTCTTTCGTTTCGATGCATATTTACTTAATTTTTATGCTCCTTTTCTCGTTACGATCAGCATTTTCTTCGTTTCGATGCATATTTACTTTATTTTGATGCTCATTTTCTCGTTACGATCAGTATTTCCTTAGTTTCGATGCATATTTCATTCATTTTGATGCTCATTTTCTCGTTACGATCAACATTACCTTCGTTTCGAAGCATATTTACTTCATTTTGATGTTCCTTTTCTTGTTACGATCAAAATTTCATTCGTTTTGATGATCAACATTTCATTCGTTTTGATGTAGATTTTGTTCTTTTTGATGCTTATTTTCTCGTTACGATCAATATTTCCTTCGTTTCGATGCATATTTCCTTCGTTTTGATTCTCATTTTCTCTTTACGCTCAACATTATCTTCATTTCGATGCATATATACTTCATTTTGATGCTCTTTTTCTCGTTACGATCAGCATTTCCTTCGTTTCTATGCATATTTACTTTATTTTTATTCTCATTTTCTCGTTACGATCAATATTTCCTTCATTTCGATGCATATTTTCTTCATTTTGATGCTCCTTTTCTCGTTACGATCAGCATTTCCTTCATTTCGATGCATATTTACTTCATTTTGATGTTTTTTTCTCGTTACGATCAATATTTCCTTCAATTCGATGCATATTTCCTTCATTTTGATGCTCCTTTTCTCGTTACGATCAATATTACCTTCGTTTCGATGCATATTTACTTCATTTTGATGTTCATTTTCTTGTTACGATCAACATTTCAATCGTTTCGATTATCAACATTTCATTCATTTCGATGCAGATTTCCTTCTTTTTGATGCTCGTTTTCTGGTTACGATCAATATTTACTTCGTTTCGATGCATATTTACTTCATTTTGATGCTTCTTTTCTCGTTACGATCAATATTTCCTTCGTTTCAATGCATATTTCCTTCATTTTGATGCTCATTTTTATGTTACGATCAACATTACCTTCGTTTCGATGTATATTTACTTTATTTTGATGTTCCTTTTCTTGTTACGATCAACATCTCATTCTTTTCGATGCAGATTTCCTTCTTTTTGATGCTCGTTTTCTCGTTACGATCAATATTTCTTTCGTTTCGATGCATATTTACTTAATTTTGATGCTCCATTTCTCGTTACGATCAGCATTTCCTTCGTTTCTATGCATATTTACTTCATTTTGATGCTCGTTTTCTCGTTACGATCAATATTTCCTTCGTTTCGATGCATATTTCCTTCATTTTGATGCTCCTTTTCTCGTTACGATCAACATTACCTTCGTTTCAATGCATATTTACTTCATTTTGATGTTCCTTTTGTTACGATCAACATTTCAATCGTTTCGATACAGATTTCCTACTTTTTTAAGCTCGTTTTCTCGTTACGATTAATATTTCCTTCGTTTCGATGCATATTTCCTTCGTTTTGATTCTCCTTTTCTCTTTACGATCAATATTACCTTCGTTTTGATGCATATTTACTTCATTTTGATGCTTCTTTTCTCGTTACGATCAACATTACCTTCGTTTCGATGCATATTTACTTCATTTTGATGTTCCTTTTCTTGTTACGATCAACATTTTATTCGTTTCGATGATCAACATTTCATTCGTTTCGATGCTGATTTTCTTCTTTTTGATGCTCGTTTTCTCGTTACAATCAATATTTACTTCATTTCGATGCATATTTCCTTCATTTTGATTCTCATTTTCTCTTTACGATCAACATTACCATAGTTTCGATGCATATTTCCTTCATTTTGATGCTCTTTTTTTCGTTATGATCAACATTTCCTTTGTTTTGATGCATATTTCCATCATTTTGATGCTCCTTTTCTCATTACGATCAACATTCCTTCGTTTCGATGAATATTTCCTTCATTTTAATGCTCATTTTCTCGTTAGGATCAATATTTCCTTCGTTTCGATGCATATTTACTTCATTTTGATGCTCCTTTTCTTGTTACGATAAACATTTCATTCGTTTCGATGCAGATTTCCTTCTTTTTTATGCTCGTTTTCTCGTTACCATCAATATTTCCTTCGTTTCGATGCATATTTCCTTCGTTTTGATTCTCATTTTCTCTTTACGATCAACATTTCATTCGTTTTGATGCATATTTCCTTCATTTTAATGCTTCTTTTCTCGTTATGATCAACATTTCCTTCGTTTCGATGCATATTTACTTAATTTTTATGCTCATTTTCTCGTTACGATCAGCATTTCCTTCGTTTCGATGCTTATTTACTTCATTTTGATGCTCATTTTCTCGTTACGATCAGCATTTCCTTAGTTTCGATGCATATTTCATTCATTTTGATGCTCCTTTTCTCGTTACGATCAACATTACCTTCGTTTCGATGCATATTTACTTCATTTTGATGTTCCTTTTCTTGTTACGATCAAAATTTCATTCGTTTTGATGATCAACATTTCATTCATTTCGATGCAGATTTCGTTCTTTTTGATGCTCGTTTTCTCGTTACGATCAATATTTCTTTCATTTCGATGCATATTTCCTTCGTTTTGATTCTCATTTTCTCTTTACGCTCAACATTACCTTCGTTTCGATGCATATATACTTCATTTTGATGCTCCTTTTCTCGTTACGATCTACATTTCCTTCATTTCGATGCATATTTACTTCATTTTGATGCTCGTTTTCTCATTACGATCAACATTTCATTCGTTTCGATGCAGATTTCCTTCTTTTTTATGTTCGTTTTCTCGTTACGATCAATATTTCCTTCATTTCAATGCATATTTCCTTCATTTTGATGCTCCTTTTCTCGTTACGATCAACATTACCTTCATTTCGATGCATATTTACTTCATTTTGATGTTCCTTTTCTTGTTACGATCAACATTTCATTCGTTTCGATGCAGATTTCCTTCTTTTTGATGCTGGTTTCTCGTTTCGATCAATATTTCCTTCGTTTTGATGCATATTTACTTCATTTTGATGCTCCTTTTCTCGTTACGATCAGCATTTCCTTCATTTCTATGCATATTTACTTCATTTTGATGCTCGTTCTCTCGTTACGATCAATATTTCCTTCGTTTTGATGCATATTTCCTTCATTTTGATGCTCATTTTCTCGTTACGATCAACATTACCTTCGTTTCGATGCATATTTACTTCATTTTGATGTTCCTTTTCTTGTTACGATCAACATTTAATTCGTTTCGATGCAGATTTCCTTCTTTTTTATGCTCGTTTTCTCGTTACGATCAATATTTCCTTCTTTTTGATGCATATTTCCTTTGTTTTGATTCTCATTTTCTCTTTACGTTCAACATTACCTTCGTTTCGATGCATATTTACTTCATTTTAATTCTCCTTTTCTCGTTACGATCAACATTACCTTCGTTTTGATGCATATTTACTTATTTTGATGTTCCTTTTCTTGTTACGATCAATATTTCATTCGTTTCGATTATCAACATTTCCTTCGTTTCGACGCATATTTCTTTCGTTTTGATTCTCATTTTCTCTTTACGATCAATATTTCTTTCGTTTCGATGCATATTTACTTCATTTTGATTCTCGTTTTCTCGTTACGATCAATATTTCTTTCGTTTCGATGCATATTTTCTTCATTTTGATGCTCGTTTACTCGTTACGATCAGCATTTCCTTCATTTCGATGGATATTTACTAAATTTTGATGCTCGTTTTCTCGTTACGATCAATATTTTCTTTGTTTCGATGCATATTTCCTTCATTTTGATGCTCCTTTTCTCGTTACGATCAGCATTTCCTTCGTTTCTATGCATATTTACTTCATTTTGATTCTCGTTTTCTCGTTACGATCAATATTTCTTTCGTTTCGATGCATATTTTCTTCATTTTGATGCTCGTTTACTCGTTACGATCAGCATTTCCTTCATTTCGATGCATATTTACTAAATTTTGATGCTCGTTTTCTCGTTACGATCAATATTTCCTTTGTTTCGATGCATATTTCCTTCATTTTGATGCTCATTTTCTCGTTACGATCAATATTACCTTCGTTTCGATGCATATTTACTTCATTTTGATGTTCCTTTTCTTGTTACGATCAACATTTCATTTGTTTCGATTATCAACATTTCATTCGTTTCGATGCAGATTTCCTTCTTTTTGATGCTCCTTTTTTCGTTACGATCAACATTACCTTCGTTTCGATGCATATTTACTTCATTTTGATGTTCCTTTTCTTTTAACGATCAACATTTCATTCGTTTCTATGCAGATTTCCTTCTTTTTGATGCTCGTTTTCTCGTTACGATCAATATTTCCTTCGTTTCGATGCATATTTACTTCATTTTAATGCTCCTTTTCTCATTACGATCAGCATTTCCTTCGTTTCTATGCATATTTACTTCATTTTGATGCTCGTTCTCTCGTTACGATCAATATTTCCTTCGTTTTGATGCATATTTCCTTCATTTGGATGCTAATTTTCTCGTTACGATCAACATACCTTCGTTTCGATGCATATTTACTTAATTTTGATGTTCCTTTTCTTGTTACGATCAACATTTCATTCGTTTCGATGCAGATTTCCTTTTTTTTTATGCTCGTTTTCTCGTTACGATCAATATTTCCTTCTTTTCGATGCATATTTCCTTCGTTTTGATTCTCATTTTCTCTTTACGATCAACATTACCTTCATTTCGATGCATATTTACTTCATTTTGATGCTCCTTTTCTCGTTACGATCAACATAACCTTCGTTTTGATGCATATTTACTTCATTTTGATGTTCCTTTTCTTGTTACGATCAACATTTCATTCGTTTCGGTTATCAATATTTCCTTTGTTTCGATGCATATTTCTTTCATTTTGATTCTCATTTTCTCTTTACGATCAACATTTCCTTCGTTTCTATGCATATTTACTTCATTTTGATTCTCGTTTTCTCGTTACGATCAATATTTCCTTCGTTTTGATGCATATTTTCTTCATTTTGATGCTCCTTTACTCGTTACAATCAGCATTTCCTTCATTTCGATGCATATTTATTAAATTTTGATGCTCGTTTTCTCGTTACAATCAATATTTCCTTCATTTCGATGCATATTTCCTTCATTTTGATGCTCCTTTTCTCGTTACGATCAATATTACCTTCGTTTCGATGCATATTTACTTCATTTTGATGTTCCTTTTCTTGTTACGATCAACATTTCATTCGTTTCGATTATCAACATTTCATTCGTTTCGATGCAGATTTCCTTCTTTTTGATGCTCATTTTTTTGTTACGATCAACATTACCTTCGTTTTGATGCATATTTACTTCATTTTGATGTTCCATTTCTTGTTACGATCAACATTTCATTCGTTTCGATGCAGATTTCCTTCTTTTTGATGCTCATTTTCTCGTTACGATCAATATTTCCTTCGTTTCGATGCATATTTACTTCATTTTGATGCTCCTTTTCTCGTTACGATCAGCATTTCCTTCGTTTCTATGCATATTTACTTCATTTTGATGCTCGTTCTCTCGTTACGATCAATATTTCCTTCGTTTTGATGCATATTTCCTTCATTTGGATGCTCATTTTCTCGTTATGATCAACATTACATTCGTTTCGATGCATATTTACTTAATTTTGATGTTCCTTTTCTTGTTACGATCAACATTTCATTCGTTTCGATGCAGATTCCCTTATTTTTTATGCTCGTTTTCTCGTTACTTTTAATATTTCCTTCTTTTCGATGCATATTTCCTTCGTTTTGATTCTCATTTTCTCTTTACGATCAACATTACCTTCGTTTCGATGCATATTTACTTCATTTTGATGCTCCTTTTCTCGTTACGATCAACATTACCTTCGTTTTGATGCATATTTACTTCATTTTGATGTTCCTTTTCTGGTTACGATCAACATTTCATTCGTTTCGATTATCAACATTTCCTTTGTTTCGATGCATATTTCTTTCATTTTGATTCTCATTTTCTCTTTACGATCAACATTTCCTTCGTTTCGATGCATATTTACTTCATTTTGATGCTCCTTTTCTCGTTACGATCAGCATTTCCTTCGTTTCTATGCATATTTACTTCATTTTGATTCTCGTTTTCTCGTTACGATAAATATTTCCTTCGTTTCGATGCATATTTTCTTCATTTTGATGCACCTTTACTCGTTACGATCAGCATTTCCTTCATTTCGATGCATATTTACTAAATTTTGATGCTTGTTTTCTCGTTACGATCAATATTTCCTTCGTTTCGATGAATATTTCCTTCATTTTGATGCTCCTTTTCTCGTTACGATCAATATTACCTTCGTTTCGATGCATATTTATTTCATTTTGATGTTTCTTTTCTTGTTACGATCAATATTTTATTCGTTTCGATTATCAAAATTTCATTCATTTCGATGCAAATTTCCTTCTTTTTGATGCTCGTTTTCTCGTTACGATCAATATTTCCTTCGTTTCGATGCATATTTACTTCATTTTGATGCTCCTTTTCTTGTTACGATCAGCATTTCCTTCGTTTCAATGCATATGTACTTCATTTTGATGTTTGTTTTCTCGTTACGATCAATATTTCATTCGTTTCGATGCAAATTTCCTTTATTTTGATGCTCCTTTTCTCGTTACGATCAATATTACCTTCGTTTCGATGCATATTTACTTTATTTTGATGTTCCTTCTCTCGTTACGATCAATATTTCATTCGTTTCGATGCAGATTTCCTTATTTTTGATGCTCGTTTTCTCGTTACGATCAATATTTCCCTCGTTTCGATGCATATTTACTTCATTTTGATGCTCCTTTTCTCGTTACGATCAGCATTTCCTTCGTTTCTATGCATATTTACTTTATTTTGATGCTCGTTTTCTCGTTACGATCAATATTTCCTTCGTTTCGATGCATATTTCCTTCATTTTGATGCTCCTTTTCTCGTTGCGATCAACATTACCTTCATTTCGATGCATATTTACTTCATTTTGATGCTCCTTTTCTCGTTACGATCAACATTACCTTCGTTTCGATGCATATTTACTTCATTTTGATGTTCCTTTTCTTTTTACGAACAACATTTCATTCGTTTCGATGCAGATTTCCTTCTTTTTGATGCTGGTTTCTCATTTCGATCAATATTTCCTTCGTTTTGATGCATATTTACTTCATTTTGATGCTCCTTTTCTCGTTACGATCGCATTTCCTTCATTTCTATGCATATTTACTTCATTTTGATGCTCGTTCTCTCGTTACGATCAATATTTCCTTCGTTTTGATGCATATTTCCTTCATTTGGATGCTCATTTTCTCGTTACGATCAACATTACCTTCGTTTCGATGCATATTTACTTTATTTTGATGTTCCTTTTCTTGTTACGATCAATATTTAATTCGTTTCGATGCAGATTTCCTTCTTTTTTATGCTCGTTTTCTCGTTACGATCAATATTTCCTTCTTTTCGATGCATATTTCCTTTGTTTTGATTCTCATTTTCTCTTTACGTTCAACATTACCTTCGTTTCGATGCATATTTACTTCATTTTAATTCTCATTTTCTCGTTACGATCAACATTACCTTCGTTTTGATGCATATTTACTTATTTTGATGTTCCTTTTCTTGTTACGATCAATATTTCATTCGTTTCGATTATCAACATTTCCTTCGTTTCGACGCATATTTCTTTCGTTTTGATTCTCATTTTCTCTTTACGATCAATATTTCTTTCGTTTCGATGCATATTTACTTCATTTTGATGCTCCTTTTCTCGTTACGATCAGCATTTTCTTCGTTTCTATGCATATTTACTTCATTTTGATTCTCGTTTTCTCGTTACGATCAATATTTCTTTCGTTTCGATGCATATTTTCTTCATTTTGATGCTCGTTTACTCGTTACGATCAGCATTCCTTCATTTCGATGCATATTTACTAAATTTTGATGCTCGTTTTCTCGTTACGATCAATATTTCCTTTGTTTCGATGCATATTTCCTTCATTTTGATGCTCCTTTTCTCGTTACGATCAATATTACCTTCGTTTCGATGCATATTTACTTCATTTTGATGTTCCTTTTCTTGTTACGATCAACATTTCATTCGTTTCGATTATCAACATTTCATTCGTTTCGATGCAGATTTCCTTCTTTTTGATGCTCCTTTTTTTGTTACGATCAACATTACCTTCGTTTTGATGCATATTTACTTCATTTTGATGTTCCATTTCTTGTTACGATCAACATTTCATTCGTTTCGATGCAGATTTCCTTCTTTTTGATGCTCATTTTCTCGTTACGATCAATATTTCCTTCGTTTCGATGCATATTTACTTCATTTTGATGCTCCTTTTCTCGTTACGATCAGCATTTCCTTCGTTTCTATGCATATTTACTTCATTTTGATGCTCGTTCTCTCGTTACGATCAATATTTCCTTCGTTTTGATGCATATTTCCTTCATTTGGATGCTCATTTTCTCGTTATGATCAACATTACATTCGTTTCGATGCATATTTACTTAATTTTGATGTTCCTTTTCTTGTTACGATCAACATTTCATTCGTTTCGATGCAGATTTCCTTATTTTTTATGCTCGTTTTCTCGTTACTTTCAATATTTCCTTCTTTTCGATGCATATTTCCTTCGTTTTGATTCTCATTTTCTCTTTACGATCAACATTACCTTCGTTTCGATGCATATTTACTTCATTTTGATGCTCCTTTTCTCGTTACGATCAACATTACCTTCGTTTTGATGCATATTTACTTCATTTTGATGTTCCTTTTCTGGTTACGATCAACATTTCATTCGTTTCGATTATCAACATTTCCTTTGTTTCGATGCATATTTCTTTCATTTTGATTCTCATTTTCTCTTTACGATCAACATTTCCTTCGTTTCGATGCATATTTACTTCATTTTGATGTTCCTTTTCTCGTTACGATCAGCATTTCCTTCGTTTCTATGCATATTTACTTCATTTTGATTCTCGTTTTCTCGTTACGATAAATATTTCCTTCGTTACGATGCATATTTTCTTCATTTTGATGCTCCTTTACTCGTTACGATCAGCATTTCCTTCATTTCGATGCATATTTACTAAATTTTGATGCTTGTTTTCTCGTTACGATCAATATTTCCTTCGTTTCGATGAATATTTCCTTCATTTTGATGCTCCTTTTCTCGTTACGATCAATATTACCTTCGTTTCGATGCATATTTATTTCATTTTGATGTTTCTTTTCTTGTTACGATCAATATTTTATTCGTTTCGATTATCAAAATTTCATTCATTTCGATGCAAATTTCCTTCTTTTTGATGCTCGTTTTCTCGTTACGATCAATATTTCCTTCGTTTCGATGCATATTTACTTCATTTTGATGCTCCTTTTCTTGTTACGATCAGCATTTCCTTCGTTTCAATGCATATGTACTTCATTTTGATGCTTGTTTTCTCGTTACGATCAATATTTCATTCATTTCGATGCAAATTTCCTTTATTTTGATGCTCCTTTTCTCGTTACGATCAATATTACCTTCGTTTCGATGCATATTTACTTTATTTTGATGTTCCTTCTCTTGTTACGATCAATATTTCATTCGTTTCGATGCAGATTTCCTTATTTTTGATGCTCGTTTTCTCGTTACGATCAATATTTCCTTCGTTTCGATGCATATTTACTTCATTTTGATGCTCCTTTTCTCGTTACGATCAGCATTTCCTTCGTTTCTATGCATATTTACTTTATTTTGATGCTCGTTTTCTCGTTACGATCAATATTTCCTTCGTTTCGATGCATATTTCCTTCATTTTGATGCTCCTTTTCTCGTTGCGATCAACATTACCTTCATTTCGATGCATATTTACTTCATTTTGATGCTCCTTTTCTCGTTACGATCAACATTACCTTCGTTTCGATGCATATTTACTTCATTTTGATGTTCCTTTTCTTTTTACGAACAATATTTCATTCATTTCGATGATCATCATTTCATTCCTTTCGATGCAGATTTCCTTCTTTTTGATGCTCGTTTTCTCGTTACAATCAATATTTCCTTCGTTTCGATGCATATTTTCTTCATTTTGATTATCATTTTCTCTTTACGATCAACATTACCTTAGTTTCGATGCATATTTCCTTCATTTTGATACTCCTTTTTTCGTTATGATCAACATTTCCTTTGTTTCGATGCATATTTCCATCATTTTAATGCTCTTTTTCTCATTACGATCAACATTTTCTTCGTTTCGATGAATATTTCCTTCATTTTAATGCTTATTTTCTCGTTACGATCAACATTTCCTTCGTTTCGATGCATATTTACTTCATTTTGATGCTCCTTTTCTTATTACGATAAATATTTCATTCGTTTCGATGCAGATTTCCTTCTTTTTTGTGCTCGTTTTCTCGTTACGATCAATATTTCCTTCGTTTCGATGCATATTTTCTTCATTTTGATGCTCCTTTACTCGTTACGATCAGCATTTCCTTCATTTCGATGCATATTTACTAAATTTTGATGCTCGTTTTCTCGTTACGATCAATATTTCCTTCGTTTCGATGCATATTTCCTTCATTTTGATGCTCCTTTTCTCGTTACGATCAATATTACCATCGTTTCGATGCATATTTACTTCATTTTGATGTTTCTTTTCTTGTTACGATCAACATTTCATTTGTTTCGATTATCAATATTTCATTCGTTTCGATGCAGATTTCCTTCTTTTTGATGCTCCTTTTTTCGTTACGATAAACATTACCTTCGTTTCGATGCATATTTACTTCATTTTGATGTTCCTTTTCTTGTTACGATCAACATTTCATTCGTTTCTATGCAGATTTCCTTCTTTTTGATGCTCGTTTTCTCGTTACGATCAATATTTTCTTCGTTTCGATGCATATTTACTTCATTTTGATGCTCCTTTTCTCGTTACGATCAGCATTTCCTTCGTTTCTATGCATATTTACTTCATTTTGATGCTCGCTCTCTCGTTACGATCAATATTTCCTTCGTTTTGATGCATATTTCCTTCATTTGAATGCTCATTTTCTCGTTACGATCAACATTACCTTCGTTTCGATGCATATTTACTTAATTTTGATGTTTCTTTTCTTGTTACGATCAACTTTTCATTCATTTCGATGCAGATTTCCTTCTTTTTTATGCTCGTTTTCTCGTTACGATCAATATTTCCTTCTTTTCGATGCATATTTCCTTCGTTTTGATTCTCATTTTCTCTTTACGATCAACATTACCTTCATTTCGATGCATATTTACTTCATTTTGATGTTCCTTTTCTCGTTACGATCAACATTACCTTCGTTTTGATTCATATTTACTTCATTTTGATGTTCCTTTTCTTGTTACGATCAACATTTCATTCGTTTCGATTATCAATATTTCCTTTATTTCGATGCATATTTCTTTCATTTTGATTCTCATTTTCTCTTTACGATCAACATTTCCTTCGTTTCTATGCATATTTACTTCATTTTGATTCTCGTTTTCTCGTTACGATCAATATTTCCTTCGTTTCGATGCATATTTTCTTCATTTTGATGCTTCTTTACTCGTTACAATCAGCATTTCCTTCATTTCGATGCATATTTATTAAATTTTGATGCTCGTTTTCTCGTTACAATCAATATTTCCTTCATTTCGATGCATATTTCCTTCATTTTGATGCTCATTTTCTCGTTACGATCAATATTACCTTCGTTTCGATGCATATTTACTTCATTTTGATGTTCCTTTTCTTGTTACGATCAACATTTCATTCGTTTCGATTATCAACATTTCATTCGTTTCGATGCAGATTTCCTTCTTTTTGATGCTCCTTTTTTTGTTACGATCAATATTACCTTCGTTTTGATGCATATTTACTTCATTTTGATGTTCCATTTCTTGTTACGATCAATATTTCATTCGTTTCGATGCAGATTTCCTTCTTTTTGATGCTCATTTTCTCGTTACGATCAATATTTCCTTCGTTTCGATGCATATTTACTTCATTTTAATGCTCCTTTTCTCGTTACGATCAGCATTTCCTTCGTTTCTATGCATATTTACTTCATTTTGATGCTCGTTCTCTCGTTACGATCAATATTTCCTTCGTTTTGATGCATATTTCCTTCATTTGGATGCTCATTTTCTCGTTATGATCAACATTACCTTCGTTTCGATGCATATTTACTTAATTTTGATGTTCCTTTTCTTGTTACGATCAACATTTCATTCGTTTCGATGCAGATTTCCTTATTTTTTATTCTCGTTTTCTCGTTACTTTCAATATTTCCTTCTTTTCGATGCATATTTCCTTCGTTTTGATTCTCATTTTCTCTTTACGATCAACATTACCTTCGTTTCGATGCATATTTACTTCATTTTGATGCTCCTTTTCTCGTTACGATCAACATTACCTTCGTTTTGATGCATATTTACTTCATTTTGATGTTCATTTTCTGGTTACGATCAACATTTCATTCGTTTCGATTATCAACATTTCCTTTGTTTCGATGCATATTTCTTTCATTTTGATTCTCATTTTCTCTTTACGATCAATATTTCCTTCGTTTCGATGCATATTTATTTCATTTTGATGCTCATTTTCTCGTTACGATCAGCATTTCCTTCGTTTCTATGCATATTTACTTCATTTTGATTCTCGTTTTCTCGTTACGATAAATATTTCCTTCGTTTCGATGCATATTTTCTTCATTTTGATGCTCCTTTACTCGTTACGATCAGCATTTCCTTCATTTCGATGCATATTTACTAAATTTTGATGCTTGTTTTCTCGTTACGATCAATATTTCCTTCGTTTCGATGCATATTTCCTTCATTTTGATGCTCCTTTTCTCGTTACGATCAATATTACCTTCGTTTCGATGCATATTTATTTCATTTTGATGTTTCTTTTCTTGTTACGATCAATATTTCATTCGTTTCGATTATCAACATTTCATTCATTTCGATGCAAATTTCCTTCTTTATGATGCTCGTTTTCTCGTTACGATCAATATTTCCTTCGTTTCGATGCATATTTACTTCATTTTGATGCTCCTTTTCTTGTTACGATCAGCATTTCCTTCGTTTCAATGCATATGTACTTAATTTTGATGCTTGTTTTCTCGTTACGATCAATATTTCATTCGTTTCGATGCAAATTTCCTTTATTTTGATGCTCCTTTTCTCGTTACGATCAATATTACCTTCGTTTCGATGCATATTTACTTTATTTTGATGTTCCTTCTCTTGTTACGATCAATATTTCATTCGTTTCGATGCAGATTTCCTTATTTTTGATGCTCGTTTTCTCGTTACGATCAATATTTCCTTCGTTTCGATGCATATTTACTTCATTTTGATGCTCCTTTTCTCGTTACGATCAGCATTTCCTTCGTTTCTATGCATATTTACTTTATTTTGATGCTCGTTTTCTCGTTACGATCAATATTTCCTTCGTTTCGATGCATATTTCCTTCATTTTGATGCTCCTTTTCTCGTTGCGATCAACATTACCTTCATTTCGATGCATATTTACTTCATTTTGATGCTCCTTTTCTCGTTACGATCAACATTACCTTCGTTTCGATGCATATATACTTCATTTTGATGTTCCTTTTCTTGTTACGAACAATATTTCATTCATTTCGATGATCATCATTTCATTCCTTTCGATTCAGATTTCCTTCTTTTTGATGCTCGTTTTCTCGTTACAATCAATATTTCCTTCGTTTCGATGCATATTTCCTTCATTTTGATTCTCATTTTCTCTTTACGATCAACATTACCTTAGTTTCGATGCATATTTCCTTCATTTTGATGCTCCTTTTTTCGTTATGATCAACATTTCCTTTGTTTCGATGCATATTTCCATCATTTTAATGCTCTTTTTCTCATTACGATCAACATTTTCTTCGTTTCGATGAATATTTCCTTCATTTTAATGCTTATTTTCTCGTTACGATCAACATTTCCTTCGTTTCGATGCATATTTACTTCATTTTGATGCTCCTTTTCTTATTACGATAAATATTTCATTCGTTTCGATGCAGATTTCCTTCTTTTTTGTGCTCGTTTTCTCGTTACGATCAATATTTCCTTCGTTTCGATGCATATTTTCTTCATTTTGATGCTCCTTTACTCGTTACGATCAACATTTCCTTCATTTCGATGCATATTTACTAAATTTTGATGCCCGTTTTCTCGTTACGATCAATATTTCCTTCGTTTCGATGCATATTTCCTTCATTTTGATGCTCCTTTTCTCGTTACGATCAATATTACCTTCGTTTCGATGCATATTTACTTCATTTTGATGTTTCATTTCTTGTTACGATCAACATTTCATTTGTTTCGATTATCAATATTTCATTCGTTTCGATGCAGATTTCCTTCTTTTTGATGCTCCTTTTTTCGTTACGATCAACATTACCTTCGTTTCGATGCATATTTACTTCATTTTGATGTTCCTTTTCTTGTTACGATCAACATTTCATTCGTTTCTATGCAGATTTCCTTCTTTTTGATGCTCGTTTTCTCGTTACGATCAATATTTTCTTCGTTTCGATGCATATTTACTTCATTTTGATGCTCATTTTCTCGTTACGAGCAGCATTTCCTTCGTTTCTATGCATATTTACTTCATTTTGATGCTCGCTCTATCGTTACGATCAATATTTCCTTTGTTTCGATGCATATTTACTTCATTTTGATACTCCTTTTCTCGTTACGATCAGCATTTCCTTCGTTTCTATGCATATTTACTTCATTTTGATGCTCGTTTTCTCGTTACGATCAATATTTTCCTCGTTTCGATGCATATTTTCTTCATTTTGATGCTCCTTTTCTCGTTACGATCAACATTACCTTCGTTTCGATGCATATTTACTTCATTTTGATGTTCCTTTTCTTGTTACGATCAACATTTCATCCATTTCGATGCATATTTCCTTCATTTTGATGCTCCTTTTCTCGTTACGATCAACATTACCTTCGTTTCGATGCATGTTTACTTCATTTTGATGTTCCTTTTCTTGTTACGATCAACATTTCATTCATTTCGATTATCAACATTTCATTCGTTTCGATGCAAATTTCCTTCTTTTTGATGCTCGTTTTCTCGTTACGATCAATATTTCCTTCATTTCGATGCATATTTACTTCATTTTGATGCTCCTTTTCTCGTTACGATCAACATTTTCTTCGTTTCTATGAATATTTACTTCATTTTGATGCTCGTTTTCTCGTTACGATCAATATTTCCTTCGTTTCGATGCATATTTCCTTCATTTTGATGCTCCTTTTCCCATTACGATCAACATTACCTTCGTTTCGATGCATGTTTACTTCATTTTGATGTTCCTTTTCTTGTTACGATCAACATTTCATTCGTTTCGATGCAGATTTCCTTCATTTTGATGCTTCTTTTCTCGTTACGATCAACATTACCTTCGTTTCGATGCATATTTACTTCATTTTGATGTTCCTTTTCTTGTTACGATAAACATTTCATTCGTTTCGATGCAGATTTCCATCATTTTGATGCTGCTTTTCTCGTTACGATCAACATTACTTTCGTTTCGATGCATATTTACTTCATTTTGATGTTCCTTTTCTTGTTACGATCAACATTTCATTCGTTTCGATTATCAACATTTCATTCGTTTCGATGCAGATTTCCTTCTTTTTTATGCTCGTTTTCTCGTTACGATCAATATTTCCTTCGTTTCGATGCATATTTACTTCATTTTGATGCTCCTTTTCTCGTTACGATCAGCATTTCCTTCGTTTCTATGCATATTTACTTCATTTTGATGCTCGTTTTCTCGTTACGATCAATATTTCCCTCGTTTCGATGCATATTTTCTTCATTTTGATGCTCCTTTTCTCGTTACGATCAACATTACCTTCGTTTCGATACATATTTACTTCATTTTGATGTTCCTTTTCTTGTTATGATCAACATTTTATCCATTTCGATGCATATTTCCTTCATTTTGATGCTCCTTTTCTCGTTACGATCAACATTACCTTCGTTTCGATGCATGTTTACTTCATTTTGATGTTCCTTTTCTTGTTACGATCAACATTTCATTCGTTTCGATTATCAACATTTCATTCGTTTCGATGCAGATTTCCTTCTTTTAGATGCTCGTTTTCTCGTTACGATCAATATTTCCTTCGTTTCGATGCATATTTACTTCATTTTGATGCTCCTTTTATCGTTACGATCAACATTTTCTTCGTTTCTATGAATATTTACTTCATTTTGATGCTCGTTTTCTCGTTACGATCAATATTTCCTTCGTTTCGATGCATATTTCCTTCATTTTGATGCTCCATTTCCCATTACGATCAACATTACCTTCGTTTCGATGCATGTTTACTTCATTTTGATGTTCCTTTTCTTGTTACGATCAACATTTCATTCGTTTCGATGCAGATTTCCTTCATTTTGATGCTTCTTTTCTCGTTACGATCATCATTACCTTCGTTTCGATGCATATTTACTTCATTTTGATGTTCCTTTTCTTGTTACGATAAACATTTCATTCGTTTCGATGCAGATTTCCATCATTTTGATGCTCCTTTTCTCGTTACGATCAACATTACTTTCGTTTCGATGCATATTTACTTCATTTTGATGTTCCTATTCTTGTTACGATCAACATTTCATTCGTTTTGATGCAGATTTCCTTCATTTTGATGCTCCTTTTCTCGTTACGATCAACATTACCTTTGTTTCGATGCATATTTACTTCATTTTGATGTTCCTTTTCTTGTTACGATAAACATTTCATTCGTTTCGATGCAGATTTCCTTCATTTTGAAGCTCCTTTTCTCGTTACGATCAACAGTACCTTTGTTTCGATGCATATTTACTTCATTTTGATGTTCCTTTTCTTGTTACGATCAACATTTCATTCGTTTCGATGCAGATTTTCTTCTTTTTTATGCTCGTTTTCTCGTTACGATCAATATTTCCTCCGTTTCGATGCATATTTCCTTCGTTTTGATTCTCATTTTCTCTTTACGATCAACATTACCTTCGTTTCGATGCATATTTACTTCATTTTGATACTCCTTTTCTTGTTACGATCAACATTTCCTTCGTTTCGATGCATATTTACTTCATTTTGATGCTCGTTTCTCGTTACGATCAATATTTCCTCCGTTTCGATGCATATTTCCTTCATTTTGATGCTCCTTTTCTCATTACGATCAACATTACCTTCGTTTCGATGCATGTTTACTTCATTTTGATGTTCCTTTTCTTGTTACGATCAACATTTCATTCATTTCGATTATCAACATTTCATTCGTTTCGATGCAGGTTTCCTTCTTTTTATACTCGTTTTCTCGTTACGATTAATATTTCCTTCATTTCGATGCATATTTACTTCATTTTGATGCTCGTTTTCTCGTTACGATCAATATTTCCTTCGTTTCGATGCATATTTCCTTTATTTTGATGCTCCTTTTCTCGTTACGATCAACATTACCTTCATTTCGATGCATATTTACTTCATTTTGATGTTCCTTTTCATGTTACGATAAATATTTCATTCGTTTCGATGCAGATTTCCTTCATTTTGATGCTTCTTTTCTCGTTACGATCAACATTACCTTCGTTTCGATGCATATTTACTTCATTTTGATGTTCCTTTTCTTGTTACGATAAACATTTTATTCGTTTCGATGCAGATTTCCTTCATTTTGATGCTCCTTTTCTCGTTACGATAAATATTACTTTCGTTTCGATGTATATTTACTTCATTTTGATGTTCCTTTTCTTGTTACGATCAACATTTCATTCGTTTCGATGCAGATTTCCTTCATTTTGATGCTCCTTTTTCTGGTTACGATCAACATTACCTTTGTTTCGATGCATATTTACTTCATTTTGATGTTACTTTTCTTGTTACGATAAACATTTCATTCGTTTCGATGCAGATTTCCTTCATTTTGATGCTCATTTTCTCGTTACGATCAACAGTACCTTCGTTTCGATGCATATTTACTTCATTTTGATGTTCATTTTCTTGTTACGATCAACATTTCATTAATTTCGATGCAGATTTTCTTCTTTTTTATGCTCGTTTTCTCGTTACGATCAATATTTCCTCCGTTTCGATGCATATTTCCTTCGTTTTGATTCTCATTTTCTCTTTACGATCAACATTACCTTCGTTTCGATGCATATTTACTTCATTTTGATGCTCCTTTTCTCGTTATGATCAATATTTCCTTCGTTTCGATGCATATTTACTTCATTTTAATGCTCGTTTTCTCTTTACGATCAATATTTCCTCCATTTCGATGCATATTTCCTTCATTTTGATGCTCCTTTTCTCGTTACGATCAACATTACCTTCGTTTCGATGCATGTTTACTTCATTTTGATGTTCCTTTTCTTGTTACGATCAACATTTCATTCGTTTTGATTATAAACATTTCATTCATTTCGATGCAGATTTCCTTTTTTTTTATGCTCATTTTCTCGTTACGATTAATATTTCCTTCATTTCGATGCATATTTACTTCATTTTGATGCTCGTTTTCTCGTTACGATCAATATTTCCTTCGTTTCAATGCATATTTCCTTTATTTTGATGCTCCTTTTCTCGTTACGATCAACATTACCTTTGTTTTGATGCATATTTACTTCATTTTGATGTTCTTTTTCTTGTTACGATCAATATTTCATTCGTTTCGATTATCAACATTACATTCGTTTCGATGCAGATTTCCTTCTTTTTGTTGCTCGTTTTCTGTTTACGATCAATATTTCCTTCATTTCGATGCATATTTCCTTTATTTTGATGCTCCTTTTCTCGTTACAATCAACATTACCTTCGTTTCGATGCATATTTACTTCATTTGATATTCCTTTTCTTATTACGATCAACATTTCATTTGTTTCGATTATCAAAATTTTATTCGTTTTGATGCAGATTTCCTTCTTTTTGATGCTCGTTTTATCGTTACGATCAATATTTCCTTCGTTTCAATGCATATTTACTTCATTTTGATGCTCCTTTTCTCGTTACGATCAGCATTTCCTTCGTTTCTATGCATATTTACTTCATTTTGATGCTCGTTTTCTCGTTACGATCAATATTTCCCTCGTTTCGATGCATATTTCCTTCATTTTGATGCTCCTTTTCTCGTTACGATCAACATTACCTTCGTTTCGATGCATATTTACTTCATTTTGATGTTTCTTTTCTTGTTACGATCAACATTTTATCCATTTCGATGCATATTTCCTTTATTTTGATGCTCCTTTTCTCGTTACGATCAACATTACCTTCGTTTCGATGCATATTTACTTCATTTTGATGTTCCTTTTCTTGTTACGATAAACATTTTATTCGTTTCGATGCAGATTTCCTTCATTTTGATGCTCCTTTTCTCGTTACGATAAATATTACTTTCGTTTCGATGTATATTTACTTCATTTTGATGTTCCTTTTCTTGTTACGATCAACATTTCATTCGTTTCGATGCAGATTTCCTTCATTTTGATGCTCCTTTTCTGGTTACGATCAACATTACCTTTGTTTCGATGCATATTTACTTCATTTTGATGTTCCTTTTCTTGTTACGATAAACATTTCATTCGTTTCGATGCAGATTTACTTCATTTTGATGCTCATTTTCTCGTTACGATCAACAGTACCTTCGTTTCGATGCATATTTACTTCATTTTGATGTTCATTTTCTTGTTACGATCAACATTTCATTAATTTCGATGCAGATTTTCTTCTTTTTTATGCTCGTTTTCTCGTTACGATCAATATTTCCTCCGTTTCGATGCATATTTCCTTCGTTTTGATTCTCATTTTCTCTTTACGATCAACATTACCTTCGTTTCGATGCATATTTACTTCATTTTGATACTCCTTTTCTCGTTATGATCAATATTTCCTTCGTTTCGATGCATATTTACTTCATTTTAATGCTCGTTTTCTCTTTACGATCAATATTTCCTCCATTTCGATGCATATTTTCTTCATTTTGATGCTCCTTTTCTCGTTACGATCAACATTACCTTCGTTTCGATGCATGTTTACTTCATTTTGATGTTCCTTTTCTTGTTACGATCAACATTTCATTCGTTTTGATTATAAACATTTCATTCATTTCGATGCAGATTTCCTTTTTTTTTATGCTCATTTTCTCGTTACGATTAATATTTCCTTCATTTCGATGCATATTTACTTCATTTTGATGCTCGTTTTCTCGTTACGATCAATATTTCCTTCGTTTCAATGCATATTTCCTTTATTTTGATGCTCCTTTTCTCGTTACGATCAACATTACCTTTGTTTTGATGCATATTTACTTCATTTTGATGTTCTTTTTCTTGTTACGATCAATATTTCATTCGTTTCGATTATCAACATTACATTCGTTTCGATGCAGATTTCCTTCTTTTTGTTGCTCGTTTTCTCGTTACGATCAATATTTCCTTCATTTCGATGCATATTTCCTTTATTTTGATGCTCCTTTTCTCGTTACGATCAACATTACCTTCGTTTCGATGCATATTTACTTCATTTGATATTCCTTTTCTTATTACGATCAACATTTCATTTGTTTCGATTATCAAAATTTTATTCGTTTTGATGCAGATTTCCTTCTTTTTGATGCTCGTTTTATCGTTACGATCAATGTTTCCTTCGTTTCAATGCATATTTACTTCATTTTGATGCTCCTTTTCTCGTTACGATCAGCATTTCCTTCGTTTCTATGCATATTTACTTCATTTTGATGCTCGTTTTCTCGTTACGATCAATATTTCCCTCGTTTCGATGCATATTTCCTTCATTTTGATGCTCCTTTTCTCGTTACGATCAACATTACCTTCGTTTCGATGCATATTTACTTCATTTTGATGTTTCTTTTCTTGTTACGATCAACATTTTATACATTTCGATGCATATTTCCTTTATTTTGATGCTCCTTTTCTCGTTACGATCAACATTACCTTCGTTTCGATGCATATTTACTTCATTTTGATGTTCCTTTTCTTGTTACGATAAACATTTTATTCGTTTCGATGCAGATTTCCTTCATTTTGATGCTCCTTTTCTCGTTACGATAAATATTACTTTCGTTTCGATGTATATTTACTTCATTTTGATGTTCCTTTTCTTGTTACGATCAACATTTCATTCGTTTCGATGCAAATTTCCTTCATTTTGATGCTCCTTTTCTGGTTACGATCAACATTACCTTTGTTTCGATGCATATTTACTTCATTTTGATGTTCCTTTTCTTGTTACGATAAACATTTCATTCGTTTCGATGCAGATTTACTTCATTTTGATGCTCATTTTCTCGTTACGATCAACAGTACCTTCGTTTCGATGCATATTTACTTCATTTTGATGTTCATTTTCTTGTTACGATCAACATTTCATTAATTTCGATGCAGATTTTCTTCTTTTTTATGCTCGTTTTCTCGTTACGATCAATATTTCCTCCGTTTCGATGCATATTTCCTTCGTTTTGATTCTCATTTTCTCTTTACGATCAACATTACCTTCGTTTCGATGCATATTTACTTCATTTTGATACTCCTTTTCTCGTTATGATCAATATTTCCTTCGTTTCGATGCATATTTACTTCATTTTAATGCTCGTTTTCTCTTTACGATCAATATTTCCTCCATTTCGATGCATATTTCCTTCATTTTGATGCTCCTTTTCTCGTTACGATCAACATTACCTTCGTTTCGATGCATGTTTACTTCATTTTGATGTTCCTTTTCTTGTTACGATCAACATTTCATTCGTTTTGATTATAAACATTTCATTCATTTCGATGCAGATTTCCTTTTTTTTTATGCTCATTTTCTCGTTACGATTAATATTTCCTTCATTTCGATGCATATTTACTTCATTTTGATGCTCGTTTTCTCGTTACGATCAATATTTCCTTCGTTTCAATGCATATTTCCTTTATTTTGATGCTCCTTTTCTCGTTACGATCAACATTACCTTTGTTTTGATGCATATTTACTTCATTTTGATGTTCTTTTTCTTGTTACGATCAATATTTCATTCGTTTCGATTATCAACATTACATTCGTTTCGATGCAGATTTCCTTCTTTTTGTTGCTCGTTTTCTCGTTACGATCAATATTTCCTTCATTTCGATGCATATTTCCTTTATTTTGATGCTCCTTTTCTCGTTACGATCAACATTACCTTCGTTTCGATGCATATTTACTTCATTTGATATTCCTTTTCTTATTACGATCAACATTTCATTTGTTTCGATTATCAAAATTTTATTCGTTTTGATGCAGATTTCCTTCTTTTTGATGCTCGTTTTATCGTTACGATCAATATTTCCTTCGATTCAATGCATATTTACTTCATTTTGATGCTCCTTTTCTCGTTACGATCAGTATTTCCTTCGTTTCTATGCATATTTACTTCATTTTGATGCTCGTTTTCTCGTTACGATCAATATTTCCCTCGTTTCGATGCATATTTCCTTTATTTTGATGCTCCTTTTCTCGTTACGATCAACATTACCTTCGTTTTGATGCATATTTACTTCATTTTGATGTTTCTTTTCTTGTTACGATCAACATTTTATCCATTTCGATGCATATTTCCTTTATTTTGATGCTCCTTTTCTCGTTACGATCAACATTACCTTCGTTTCGATGCATGTTTACTTCATTTTGATGTTCCTTTTCTTGTTACGATCAACATTTCATTCGTTTTGATTATCAACATTTCATTCGTTTCGATGCATATTTCCTTCTTTTTGATGCTCCTTTTCTCGTTACGATCAATATTTCCTTCGTTTCGATGCATATTTACTTTATTGTGATGCTCCTTTTCTCGTTACGATCAACATTTTCTTCGTTTCTATGAATATTTACTTCATTTTGATGCTCGTTTTCTCGTTACGATCAATATTTCCTTCGTTTCGATGCATATTTCCTTCATTTTGATGCTCCTTTTCCCATTACGATCAATATTACCTTCGTTTCGATGCATGTTTACTTCATTTTGATGTTCCTTTTCTTGTTACGATCAACATTTCATTCGTTTCGATGCAGATTTCCTTCATTTTGATGCTTCTTTTCTCGTTACGATCAACATTACCTTCGTTTCGATGCATATTTACTTCATTTTGATGTTCCTTTTCTTGTTACGATAAACATTTCATTCGTTTCGATGCAGATTTCCATCATTTTGATGCTCCTTTTCTCGTTACGATCAACATTACTTTCGTTTCGATGCATATTTACTTCATTTTGATGTTCCTTTTCTTGTTACGAACAACATTTCATTCGTTTTGATGCAGATTTCCTTCATTTTGATGCTCCTTTTCTCGTTACGATCAACATTACCTTTGTTTCGATGCATATTTACTTCATTTTGATGTTCCTTTTCTTGTTACGATAAACATTTCATTCGTTTCGATGCAGATTTCCTTCATTTTGATGCTCCTTTTCTCGTTACGATCAACAGTACCTTCGTTGCGATGCATATTTACTTCATTTTGATGTTCCTTTTCTTGTTACGATCAACATTTCATTCATTTCGATGCAGATTTTCTTCTTTTTTATGCTCGTTTTCTCGTTACGATCAATATTTCCTCCGTTTCGATGCATATTTCCTTCGTTTTGATTCTCATTTTCTCTTTACGATCAACATTACCTTCGTTTCGATGCATATTTACTTCATTTTGATACTCCTTTTCTCGTTATGATCAATATTTCCTTCGTTTCGATGCATATTTACTTCATTTTAATGCTCGTTTTCTCTTTACGATCAATATTTCCTCCATTTCGATGCATATTTCCTTCATTTTGATGCTCCTTTTCTCGTTACGATCAACATTACCTTCGTTTCGATGCATGTTTACTTCATTTTGATGTTCCTTTTCTTGTTACGATCAACATTTCATTCGTTTTGATTATAAACATTTCATTCATTTCGATGCAGATTTCCTTTTTTTTTATGCTCATTTTCTCGTTACGATTAATATTTCCTTCATTTCGATGCATATTTACTTCATTTTGATGCTAGTTTTCTCGTTACGATCAATATTTCCTTCGTTTCAATGCATATTTCCTTTATTTTGATGCTCCTTTTCTCGTTACGATCAACATTACCTTTGTTTTGATGCATATTTACTTCATTTTGATGTTCTTTTTCTTGTTACGATCAATATTTCATTCGTTTCGATTATCAACATTACATTCGTTTCGATGCAGATTTCCTTCTTTTTGTTGCTCGTTTTCTCGTTACGATCAATATTTCCTTCATTTCGATGCATATTTCCTTTATTTTGATGCTCCTTTTCTCGTTACGATCAACATTACCTTCGTTTCGATGCATATTTACTTCATTTGATATTCCTTTTCTTATTACGATCAACATTTCATTTGTTTCGATTATCAAAATTTTATTCGTTTTGATGCAGATTTCCTTCTTTTTGATGCTCGTTTTATCGTTACGATCAATATTTCCTTCGTTTCAATGCATATTTACTTCATTTTGATGCTCCTTTTCTCGTTACGATCAGTATTTCCTTCGTTTCTATGCATATTTACTTCATTTTGATGCTCGTTTTCTCGTTACGATCAATATTTCCCTCGTTTCGATGCATATTTCCTTTATTTTGATGCTCCTTTTCTCGTTACGATCAACATTACCTTCGTTTTGATGCATATTTACTTCATTTTGATGTTTCTTTTCTTGTTACGATCAACATTTTATCCATTTCGATGCATATTTCCTTTATTTTGATGCTCCTTTTCTCGTTACGATCAACATTACCTTCGTTTCGATGCATGTTTACTTCATTTTGATGTTCCTTTTCTTGTTACGATCAACATTTCATTCGTTTTGATTATCAACATTTCATTCGTTTCGATGCAGATTTCCTTCTTATTGATGCTCCTTTTCTCGTTACGATCAATATTTCCTTCGTTTCGATGCATATTTACTTTATTTTGATGCTCCTTTTCTCGTTACGATCAACATTTTCTTCGTTTCTATGAATATTTACTTCATTTTGATGCTCGTTTTCTCGTTACGATCAATATTTCCTTCGTTTCGATGCATATTTCCTTCATTTTGATGCTCCTTTTCCCATTACGATCAATATTACCTTCGTTTCGATGCATGTTTACTTCATTTTGATGTTCCTTTTCTTGTTACGATCAACATTTCATTCGTTTCGATGCAGATTTCCTTCATTTTGATGCTTCTTTTCTCGTTACGATCAACATTACCTTCGTTTCGATGCATATTTACTTCATTTTGATGTTCCTTTTCTTGTTACGATAAACATTTCATTCGTTTCGATGCAGATTTCCATCATTTTGATGCTCCTTTTCTCGTTACGATCAACATTACTTTCGTTTCGATGCATATTTACTTCATTTTGATGTTCCTTTTCTTGTTACGAACAACATTTCATTCGTTTTGATGCAGATTTCCTTCATTTTGATGCTCCTTTTCTCGTTACGATCAACATTACCTTTGTTTCGATGCATATTTACTTCATTTTGATGTTCCTTTTCTTGTTACGATAAACATTTCATTCGTTTCGATGCAGATTTCCTTCATTTTGATGCTCCTTTTCTCGTTACGATCAACAGTACCTTCGTTGCGATGCATATTTACTTCATTTTGATGTTCCTTTTCTTGTTACGATCAACATTTCATTCATTTCGATGCAGATTTTCTTCTTTTTTATGCTCGTTTTCTCGTTACGATCAATATTTCCTCCGTTTCGATGCATATTTCCTTCGTTTTGATTCTCATTTTCTCTTTACGATCAACATTACCTTCGTTTCGATGCATATTTACTTCATTTTGATACTCCTTTTCTCGTTATGATCAATATTTCCTTCGTTTCGATGCATATTTACTTCATTTTAATGCTCGTTTTCTCTTTACGATCAATATTTCCTCCATTTCGATGCATATTTCCTTCATTTTGATGCTCCTTTTCTCGTTACGATCAACATTACCTTCGTTTCGATGCATGTTTACTTCATTTTGATGTTCCTTTTCTTGTTACGATCAACATTTCATTCGTTTTGATTATAAACATTTCATTCATTTCGATGCAGATTTCCTTTTTTTTATGCTCATTTTCTCGTTACGATTAATATTTCCTTCATTTCGATGCATATTTACTTCATTTTGATGCTAGTTTTCTCGTTACGATCAATATTTCCTTCGTTTCAATGCATATTTCCTTTATTTTGATGCTCCTTTTCTCGTTACGATCAACATTACCTTTGTTTTGATGCATATTTACTTCATTTTGATGTTCTTTTTCTTGTTACGATCAATATTTCATTCGTTTCGATTATCAACATTACATTCGTTTCGATGCAGATTTCCTTCTTTTTGTTGCTCGTTTTCTCGTTACGATCAATATTTCCTTCATTTCGATGCATATTTCCTTTATTTTGATGCTCCTTTTCTCGTTACGATCAACATTACCTTCGTTTCGATGCATATTTACTTCATTTGATATTCCTTTTCTTATTACGATCAACATTTCATTTGTTTCGATTATCAAAATTTTATTCGTTTTGATGCAGATTTCCTTCTTTTTGATGCTCGTTTTATCGTTACGATCAATATTTCCTTCGTTTCAATGCATATTTACTTCATTTTGATGCTCCTTTTCTCGTTACGATCAGCATTTCCTTCGTTTCTATGCATATTTACTTCATTTTGATGCTCGTTTTCTCGTTACGATCAATATTTCCCTCGTTTCGATGCATATTTCCTCCATTTTGATGCTCCTTTTCTCGTTACGATCAACATTACCTTCGTTTCGATGCATATTTACTTCATTTTGATGTTTCTTTTCTTGTTACGATCAACATTTTATCCATTTCGATGCATATTTCCTTTATTTTGATGCTCCTTTTCTCGTTACGATCAATATTACCTTCGTTTCGATGCATGTTTACTTCATTTTGATGTTCCTTTTCTTGTTACGATCAACATTTCATTCGTTTCGATTATCAACATTTCATTCGTTTCGATGCAGATTTCCTTCTTTTTGATGCTCCTTTTCTCGTTACGATCAATATTTCCTTCGTTTCGATGCATATTTACTTTATTTTGATGCTCCTTTTCTCGTTACGATCAACATTTTCTTCGTTTCTATGAATATTTACTTCATTTTGATGCTCGTTTTCTCGTTACGATCAATATTTCCTTCGTTTCGATGCATATTTCCTTCATTTTGATGCTCTTTTTCCCATTACGATCAATATTACCTTCGTTTCGATGCATGTTTACTTCATTTTGATGTTCCTTTTCTTGTTACGATCAACATTTCATTCGTTTCGATGCAGATTTCCTTCATTTTGATGCTTCTTTTCTCGTTACGATCAACATTACCTTCGTTTCGATGCATATTTACTTCATTTTGATGTTCCTTTTCTTGTTACGATAAACATTTCATTCGTTTCGATGCAGATTTCCATCATTTTGATGCTCTTTTTCTCGTTACGATCAACATTACTTTCGTTTCGATGCATATTTACTTCATTTTGATGTTCCTTTTCTTGTTACGAACAACATTTCATTCGTTTTGATGCAGATTTCCTTCATTTTGATGCTCCTTTTCTCGTTACGATCAACATTACCTTTGTTTCGATGCATATTTACTTCATTTTGATGTTCCTTTTCTTGTTACGATAAACATTTCATTCGTTTCGATGCAGATTTCCTTCATTTTGATGCTCCTTTTCTCGTTACGATCAACAGTACCTTCGTTGCGATGCATATTTACTTCATTTTGATGTTCCTTTTCTTGTTACGATCAACATTTCATTCATTTCGATGCAGATTTTCTTCTTTTTTATGCTCGTTTTCTCGTTACGATCAATATTTCCTCCGTTTCGATGCATATTTCCTTCGTTTTGATTCTCATTTTCTCTTTACGATCAACATTACCTTCGTTTCGATGCATATTTACTTCATTTTGATACTCCTTTTCTCGTTATGATCAATATTTCCTTCGTTTCGATGCATATTTACTTCATTTTAATGCTCGTTTTCTCTTTACGATCAATATTTCCTCCATTTCGATGCATATTTCCTTCATTTTGATGCTCCTTTTCTCGTTACGATCAACATTACCTTCGTTTCGATGCATGTTTACTTCATTTTGATGTTCCTTTTCTTGTTACGATCAACATTTCATTCGTTTTGATTATAAACATTTCATTCATTTCGATGCAGATTTCCTTTTTTTTTATGCTCATTTTCTCGTTACGATTAATATTTCCTTCATTTCGATGCATATTTACTTCATTTTGATGCTAGTTTTCTCGTTACGATCAATATTTCCTTCGTTTCAATGCATATTTCCTTTATTTTGATGCTCCTTTTCTCGTTACGATCAACATTACCTTTGTTTTGATGCATATTTACTTCATTTTGATGTTCTTTTTCTTGTTACGATCAATATTTCATTCGTTTCGATTATCAACATTACATTCGTTTCGATGCAGATTTCCTTCTTTTTGTTGCTCGTTTTCTCGTTACGATCAATATTTCCTTCATTTCGATGCATATTTCCTTTATTTTGATGCTCCTTTTCTCGTTACGATCAACATTACCTTCGTTTCGATGCATATTTACTTCATTTGATATTCCTTTTCTTATTACGATCAACATTTCATTTGTTTCGATTATCAAAATTTTATTCGTTTTGATGCAGATTTCCTTCTTTTTGATGCTCGTTTTATCGTTACGATCAATATTTCCTTCGTTTCAATGCATATTTACTTCATTTTGATGCTCCTTTTCTCGTTACGATCAGTATTTCCTTCGTTTCTATGCATATTTACTTCATTTTGATGCTCGTTTTCTCGTTACGATCAATATTTCCCTCGTTTCGATGCATATTTCCTTTATTTTGATGCTCCTTTTCTCGTTACGATCAACATTACCTTCGTTTTGATGCATATTTACTTCATTTTGATGTTTCTTTTCTTGTTACGATCAACATTTTATCCATTTCGATGCATATTTCCTTTATTTTGATGCTCCTTTTCTCGTTACGATCAACATTACCTTCGTTTCGATGCATGTTTACTTCATTTTGATGTTCCTTTTCTTGTTACGATCAACATTTCATTCGTTTTGATTATCAACATTTCATTCGTTTCGATGCAGATTTCCTTCTTTTTGATGCTCCTTTTCTCGTTACGATCAATATTTCCTTCGTTTCGATGCATATTTACTTTATTTTGATGCTCCTTTTCTCGTTACGATCAACATTTTCTTCGTTTCTATGAATATTTACTTCATTTTGATGCTCGTTTTCTCGTTACGATCAATATTTCCTTCGTTTCGATGCATATTTCCTTCATTTTGATGCTCCTTTTCCCATTACGATCAATATTACCTTCGTTTCGATGCATGTTTACTTCATTTTGATGTTCCTTTTCTTGTTACGATCAACATTTCATTCGTTTCGATGCAGATTTCCTTCATTTTGATGCTTCTTTTCTCGTTACGATCAACATTACCTTCGTTTCGATGCATATTTACTTCATTTTGATGTTCCTTTTCTTGTTACGATAAACATTTCATTCGTTTCGATGCAGATTTCCATCATTTTGATGCTCCTTTTCTCGTTACGATCAACATTACTTTCGTTTCGATGCATATTTACTTCATTTTGATGTTCCTTTTCTTGTTACGAACAACATTTCATTCGTTTTGATGCAGATTTCCTTCATTTTGATGCTCCTTTTCTCGTTACGATCAACATTACCTTTGTTTCGATGCATATTTACTTCATTTTGATGTTCCTTTTCTTGTTACGATAAACATTTCATTCGTTTCGATGCAGATTTCCTTCATTTTGATGCTCCTTTTCTCGTTACGATCAACAGTACCTTCGTTGCGATGCATATTTACTTCATTTTGATGTTCCTTTTCTTGTTACGATCAACATTTCATTCATTTCGATGCAGATTTTCTTCTTTTTTATGCTCGTTTTCTCGTTACGATCAATATTTCCTCCGTTTCGATGCATATTTCCTTCGTTTTGATTCTCATTTTCTCTTTACGATCAACATTACCTTCGTTTCGATGCATATTTACTTCATTTTGATACTCCTTTTCTCGTTATGATCAATATTTCCTTCGTTTCGATGCATATTTACTTCATTTTAATGCTCGTTTTCTCTTTACGATCAATATTTCCTCCATTTCGATGCATATTTCCTTCATTTTGATGCTCCTTTTCTCGTTACGATCAACATTACCTTCGTTTCGATGCATGTTTACTTCATTTTGATGTTCCTTTTCTTGTTACGATCAACATTTCATTCGTTTTGATTATAAACATTTCATTCATTTCGATGCAGATTTTCTTTTTTTTTATGCTCATTTTCTCGTTACGATTAATATTTCCTTCATTTCGATGCATATTTACTTCATTTTGATGCTAGTTTTCTCGTTACGATCAATATTTCCTTCGTTTCAATGCATATTTCCTTTATTTTGATGCTCCTTTTCTCGTTACGATCAACATTACCTTTGTTTTGATGCATATTTACTTCATTTTGATGTTCTTTTTCTTGTTACGATCAATATTTCATTCGTTTCGATTATCAACATTACATTCGTTTCGATGCAGATTTCCTTCTTTTTGTTGCTCGTTTTCTCGTTACGATCAATATTTCCTTCATTTCGATGCATATTTCCTTTATTTTGATGCTCCTTTTCTCGTTACGATCAACATTACCTTCGTTTCGATGCATATTTACTTCATTTGATATTCCTTTTCTTATTACGATCAACATTTCATTTGTTTCGATTATCAAAATTTTATTCGTTTTGATGCAGATTTCCTTCTTTTTGATGCTCGTTTTATCGTTACGATCAATATTTCCTTCGTTTCAATGCATATTTACTTCATTTTGATGCTCCTTTTCTCGTTACGATCAGCATTTCCTTCGTTTCTATGCATATTTACTTCATTTTGATGCTCGTTTTCTCGTTACGATCAATATTTCCCTCGTTTCGATGCATATTTCCTCCATTTTGATGCTCCTTTTCTCGTTACGATCAACATTACCTTCGTTTCGATGCATATTTACTTCATTTTGATGTTTCTTTTCTTGTTACGATCAACATTTTATCCATTTCGATGCATATTTCCTTTATTTTGATGCTCCTTTTCTCGTTACGATCAATATTACCTTCGTTTCGATGCATGTTTACTTCATTTTGATGTTCCTTTTCTTGTTACGATCAACATTTCATTCGTTTCGATTATCAACATTTCATTCGTTTCGATGCAGATTTCCTTCTTTTTGATGCTCCTTTTCTCGTTACGATCAATATTTCCTTCGTTTCGATGCATATTTACTTTATTTTGATGCTCCTTTTCTCGTTACGATCAACATTTACTTCGTTTCTATGAATATTTACTTCATTTTGATGCTCGTTTTCTCGTTACGATCAATATTTCCTTCGTTTCGATGCATATTTCCTTCATTTTGATGCTCTTTTTCCCATTACGATCAATATTACCTTCGTTTCGATGCATGTTTACTTCATTTTGATGTTCCTTTTCTTGTTACGATCAACATTTCATTAGTTTCGATGCAGATTTCCTTCATTTTGATGCTTCTTTTCTCGTTACGATCAACATTACCTTTGTTTCGATGCATATTTACTTCATTTTGATGTTCCTTTTCTTGTTACGATAAACATTTCATTCGTTTCGATGCAGATTTCCATCATTTTGATGCTCTTTTTCTCGTTACGATCAACATTACTTTCGTTTCGATGCATATTTACTTCATTTTGATGTTCCTTTTCTTGTTACGATCAACATTTCATTCGTTTTGATGCAGATTTCCTTCATTTTGATGCTCCTTTTCTCGTTACGATCAACATTACCTTTGTTTCGATGCATATTTACTTCATTTTGATGTTCCTTTTCTTGTTACGATAAACATTTCATTCGTTTCGATGCAGATTTCCTTCATTTTGATGCTCCTTTTCTCGTTACGATCAACAGTACCTTCGTTTCGATGCATATTTACTTCATTTTGATGTTCCTTTTCTTGTTACGATCAACATTTCATTCATTTCGATGCAGATTTTCTTCTTTTTTATGCTCGTTTTCTCGTTACGATCAATATTTCCTCCGTTTCGATGCATATTTCCTTCGTTTTAATTCTCATTTTCTCTTTACGATCAACATTACCTTCGTTTCGATGCATATTTACTTCATTTTGATACTCCTTTTCTTGTTACGATCAACATTTCCTTGGTTTCGAAGCATATTTACTTCATTTTGATGCTCGTTTCTCGTTACGATCAATATTTCCTCCGTTTCGATGCATATTTCTTTCATTTTGATGCTCCTTTTCTCATTACGATCAACATTACCTTCGTTTCGATGCATGTTTACTTCATTTTGATGTTCCTTTTCTTGTTACGATCAACATTTCATTCATTTCGATTATCAACATTTCATTCGTTTCGATGCAGGTTTCCTTCTTTTTATACTCGTTTTCTCGTTACGATTAATATTTTCTTCATTTCGATGCATATTTACTTCATTTTGATGCTCGTTTTCTCGTTACGATCAATATTTCCTTCGTTTCGATGCATATTTCCTTTATTTTGGTGCTCCTTTTCTCGTTACGATCAACATTACCTTCATTTCGATGCATATTTACTTCATTTTGATGTTCCTTTTCTTGTTACGATCAATATTTCATTCGTTTCGATGCAGATTTCCTTCATTTTGATGCTCCTTTTCTCGTTACGATCAACATTACCTTCGTTTCGATGCATATTTACTTCATTTTGATGTTCCTTTTCTTGTTACGATAAACATTTCATTCGTTTCGATGCAGATTTCTTTCATTTTGATGCTCCTTTTCTCGTTACGATCAATATTACTTTCGTTTCGATGCATATTTACTTCATTTTGATGTTCCTTTTCTTGTTACGATCAACATTTCATTCGTTTCGATGTAGATTTCCTTCATTTTGATGCTCCTTTTCTCGTTACGATCAACATTACCTTTGTTTCGATGCATATTTACTTCATTTTGATGTTCCTTTTCTTGTTACGATAAATATTTCATTCGTTTCGATGCAGATTTCCTTCATTTTGATGCTCCTTTTCTCGTTACGATCAACAATACCTTCGTTTCGATGCATATTTACTTCATTTTGATGTTCATTTTCTTGTTACGATCAACATTTCATTAATTTCGATGCAGATTTTCTTCTTTTTTATGCTCGTTTTCTCGTTACGATCAATATTTCCTCCGTTTCGATGCATATTTCCTTCGTTTTGATTCTCATTTTCTCTTTACGATCAACATTACCTTCGTTTCGATGCATATTTACTTCATTTTGATACTCCTTTTCTCGTTATGATCAATATTTCCTTCGTTTCGATGCATATTTACTTCATTTTAATGCTCGTTTTCTCGTTACGATCAATATTTCCTCCGTTTCGATGCATATTTCCTTCATTTTGATGCTCCTTTTCTCGTTACGATCAACATTACCTTCGTTTCGATGCATGTTTACTTCATTTTGATGTTTCTTTTCTTGTTACGATCAACATTTCATTCGTTTCGATTATAAACATTTCATTCATTTCGATGCAGATTTCCTTCTTTTTATGCTCATTTTCTCGTTACGATTAATATTTCCTTCATTTCGATGCATATTTACTTCATTTTGATGCTCGTTTTCTCGTTACGATCAATATTTCCTTCGTTTCGATGCATAATTCCTTTATTTTGATGCTCCTTTTCTCGTTACGATCAACATTACCTTCGTTTCGATGCATATTTACTTCATTTTGATGTTCTTTTTCTTGTTACGATCAATATTTCATTCGTTTCGATTATCAACATTACATTCGTTTCGATGCAGATTTCCTTCTTCTTGTTGCTCGTTTTCTCGTTACGATCAATATTTCCTTCGTTTCGATGCATATTTACTTCATTTTGATGCTCCTTTTCTCGTTACGATCAGCATTTCCTTCGTTTCTATGCATATTTAATTCATTTTGATGCTCGTTTTCTCATTATGATCAATATTTCCTTCGTTTCGATGCATATTTCCTTAATTTTGATGCTCCTTTTCTCGTTACGATCAACATTACCTTCGTTTCGATGCATATTTACTTCATTTTGATGTTCCTTTTCTTGTTACGATCAACATTTCATTCGTTTCGATGCAGATTTCCTTCTTTTTTATGCTCGTTTTCTCGTTACGATCAATATTTCCTTCATTTTGATGCATATTTCCTTCGTTTTGATTCTCCTTTTCTCGTTACGATCAACATTACCTTCGTTTCGATGCAGACTTCCTTCATTTTGATGCTCATTTTCTCGTTACGATCAACATTTCCTTCGTTTCGATGCATATTTACTTCATTTTGATGCTCATTTTCTCGTTACGATCAATATTTCCTCCGTTTCGATGTATATTTCCTTCATTTTGATGCTCCTTTTCTCGTTACGATCAACATTACCTTCGTTTCGATGCATGTTTACTTCATTTTGATGTTCCTTTTCTTGTTACGATCAATATTTCATTCATTTCGATTATCAACATTTCATTCGTTTCGATGCAGATTTCCTTCTTTTTGATGCTCGTTTTCTCATTACGATCAATATTTCCTTCATTTCGATGCATATTTACTTCATTTTGATGCTCGTTTTCTCGTTACGATCAATATTTCCTTCGTTTCGATGCATATTTCCTTTATTTTGATGCTCCTTTTCTCGTTACGATCAACATTACCTTCGTTTCGATGCATATTTACTTCATTTTGATATTCCTTTTCTTATTACGATCAACATTTCATTCGTTTCGATTATCAATATTTCATTCGTTTCGATGCAGATTTCCTTCTTTTTGATGCTCGTTTTCTCGTTACGATCAATATTTCCTTCGTTTCGATGCATATTTACTTCATTTTGATGCTCCTTTTCTCGTTACGATCAGCATTTCCTTCGTTTCGATGAAGATTTCCTTCTTTTTGATGCTCGTTTTCTCGTTACGATCAAAATTTTCTTCGTTTCGATGCATATTTATTTTATTTTGATGCTCCTTTTCTCGTTATGATCAGCATTTCCTTCGTTTCTATGCATATTTAATTCATTTTGATGCTCGTTTTCTCATTATGATCAATATTTCCTTCGTTTCGATGCATATTTCCTTAATTTTGATGCTCCTTTTCTCGTTACGATCAACATTACCTTCGTTTCGATGCATATTTACTTCATTTTGATGTTCCTTTTCTTGTTACGATCAACATTTCATTCGTTTCGATGCAGATTTCCTTCTTTTTTATGCTCGTTTTCTCGTTACGATCAATATTTCCTTCATTTTGATGCATATTTCCTTCGTTTTGATTCTCCTTTTCTCGTTACGATCAACATTACCTTCGTTTCGATGCAGACTTCCTTCATTTTGATGCTCATTTTCTCGTTACGATCAACATTTCCTTCGTTTCGATGCATATTTACTTCATTTTGATGCTCATTTTCTCGTTACGATCAATATTTCCTCCGTTTCGATGTATATTTCCTTCATTTTGATGCTCCTTTTCTCGTTACGATCAACATTACCTTCGTTTCGATGCATGTTTACTTCATTTTGATGTTCCTTTTCTTGTTACGATCAATATTTCATTCGTTTCGATTATCAACATTTCATTCGTTTCGATGCAGATTTCCTTCTTTTTGATGCTCGTTTTCTCATTACGATCAATATTTCCTTCATTTCGATGCATATTTACTTCATTTTGATGCTCGTTTTCTCGTTACGATCAATATTTCCTTCGTTTCGATGCATATTTCCTTTATTTTGATGCTCCTTTTCTCGTTACGATCAACATTACCTTCGTTTCGATGCATATTTACTTCATTTTGATATTCCTTTTCTTATTACGATCAACATTTCATTCATTTCGATTATCAATATTTCATTCGTTTCGATGCAGATTTCCTTCTTTTTGATACTCGTTTTCTCGTTACGATCAATATTTCCTTCATTTTGATGCATATTTACTTCATTTTGATGCTCCTTTTCTCGTTACGATCAGCATTTCCTTCGTTTCGATGAAGATTTCCTTCTTTTTGATGCTCGTTTTCTCGTTACGATCAATATTTCCTTCGTTTCGATGTATATTTCCTTCATTTTGATGCTCCTTTTCTCGTTGCGATCAACATTACCTTCATTTCGATGCATATTTACTTCATTTTGATGCTCATTTTCTCGTTACGATCAACATTACCTTCGTTTCGATGCATATTTATTTCATTTTGATGTTCCTTTTCTTGTTACGAACAACATTTAATTCATTTCGATGATCATCATTTCATTCCTTTCGATGCAGATTTCCTTCTTTTTGATGCTCGTTTTCTCGTTACAATTAATATTTCCTTCGTTTCGATGCATATTTCCTTCATTTTGATTCTCATTTTCTCTTTACGATCAACATTACCTTAGTTTCGATGCATATTTCCTTCATTTTGACGCTCCTTTTTTCGTTATGATCAACATTTCCTTTGTTTCGATGCATATTTCCATCATTTTAATGCTCTTTTTCTCATTACGATCAACATTTTCTTCGTTTCGATGAATATTTCCTTCATTTTAATGCTTATTTTCTCGTTACGATCAACATTTCCTTCGTTTCGATGCATATTTACTTCATTTTGATGCTCCTTTTCTTATTACGATAAATATTTCATTCGTTTCGATGCAGATTTCCTTCTTTTTTGTGCTCGTTTTCTCGTTACGATCAATATTTCCTTCGTTTCGATGCATATTTTCTTCATTTTGATGCTCCTTTACTCGTTACGATCAGCATTTCCTTCATTTCGATGCATATTTACTAAATTTTGATGCTCGTTTTCTCGTTACGATCAATATTTCCTTCGTTTCGATGCATATTTTCTTCATTTTGATGCTCCTTTTCTCGTTACGATCAATATTACCTTCGTTTCGATGCATATTTACTTCATTTTGATGTTTCTTTTCTTGTTACGATCAACATTTCATTTGTTTCGATTATCAATATTTCATTCGTTTCGATGCAGATTTCCTTCTTTTTGATGCTCCTTTTTTCGTTACGATCAACATTACCTTCGTTTCGATGCATATTTACTTCATTTTGATGTTCCTTTTCTTGTTACGATCAACATTTCATTCGTTTCTATGCAGATTTCCTTCTTTTTTATGCTCGTTTTCTCGTTACGATCAATATTTTCTTCGTTTCGATGCATATTTACTTCATTTTGATGCTCCTTTTCTCGTTACGATCAGCATTTCCTTCGTTTCTATGCATATTTACTTCATTTTGATGCTCGCTCTCTCGTTACGATTAATATTTCCTTCGTTTTGATGCATATTTCCTTCATTTGGATGCTCATTTTCTCGTTACGATCAACATTACCTTCGTTTCGATGCATATTTACTTAATTTTGATGTTCCTTTTCTTGTTATCATTACGATCAATATTTCCTTCATTTTGATGCATATTTACTTCATTTTGATGCTTGTTTTCTCGTTACGATCAATATTTCCTTCGTTTCGATGCATATTTCCTTTATTTTGATGCTCCTTTTCTCGTTACGATCAACATTACCTTCGTTTCGATGCATATTTACTTCATTTGATATTCCTTTTCTTATTACGATCAACATTTCATTTGTTTCGATTATCAACATTTTATTCGTTTTGATGCAGATTTCCTTCTTTTTGATGCTCGTTTTCTCGTTACGATCAATATTTCCTTCATTTCGATGCATATTTACTTCATTTTGATGCTCCTTTTCTAGTTACGATCAGCATTTCCTTCGTTTCTATGCATATTTACTTTATTTTGATGCTCGTTTTCTCGTTACGATCAATATTTCCCTCGTTTCGATGCATATTTCCTTCATTTTGATGCTCCTTTTCTCGTTACGATCAACATTACCTTCGTTTCGATGCATATTTACTTCATTTTGATGTTCCTTTTCTTGTTACGATCAACATTTTATCCATTTCGATGCATATTTCCTTCATTTTGATGCTCTTTTTCTCGTTACGATCAACATTACCTTCGTTTCGATGCATGTTTACTTCATTTTGATGTTCCTTTTCTTGTTACGATCAACATTTCATTTGTTTCGATTATCAACATTTCATTCGTTTCGATGCAGATTTCCTTCTTTTTGATGCTCGTTTTCTCGTTACGATCAATATTTCCTTCGTTTCGATGCAAATTTACTTCATTTTGATGCTCCTTTTCTCGTTACGATCAGCATTTTCTTCGTTTCAATGAATATTTACTTCATTTTGATGCTCGTTTTCTCGTT
>JAHCLQ010000913.1:0-90756 GCA_023678885.1 Pogostemon cablin | reverse complement strand
ACGATCAAAATTTCATTCGTTTCGATGCAGATTTCCTTCATTTTGATGCTCCTTTTCTCGTTACGATCAACATTACCTTTGTTTCGATGCATATTTACTTCATTTTGATGTTCCTTTTCTTGTTACGATCAACATTTTATTCGTTTCGATGCAGATTTCCTTCTTTTTTATGCTCGTTTTCTCGTTACGATCAATATTTCCTTCGTTTCGATGCATATTTCCTTCATTTTGATGCCCCTTTTCTCGTTACGATTAACATTACCTTCCTTTCGATGCATATTTACTTCATTTTGATGTTCCTTTTCTTGTTACGATCAATATTTCATTCGTTTCGATTATCAACATTTCATTCGTTTCTATGCAGATTTCCTTCTTTTTGATGCTCGTTTTCTCATTACGATCAATATTTCCTTCATTTCGATGCATATTTACTTCATTTTGATGCTCCTTTTCTCGTTACGATCAGCATTTCCTTCGTTTCGATGTAGATTTCCTTCTTTTTGATGCTCGTTTTCTCGTTACGATCAATATTTCCTTTGTTTCGATGCATATTTACTTCATTTTGATGCTCCTTTTCTTGTTACGATCAGCATTTCCTTTGTTTCTATGCATATTTACTTTATTTTGATGCTCGTTTTCTGGTTATGATCAATATTTCCTTCGTTTCGATGCATATTTCCTTAATTTTGATGCTCCTTTTCTCGTTACGATCAACATTACCTTCGTTTCGATGCATATTTACTTCATTTTGATGTTCCTTTTCTTGTTACGATCAACATTTCATTCGTTTCGAAGCAGATTTCCTTCTTTTTTATGCTCGTTTTCTCGTTACGATCAATATTTCCTTCGTTTCGATGCATATTTCCTTCGTTTTGATTCTCATTTTCTCTTTACGATCAACATTACCTTCTTTTCGATGCATGTTTACTTCATTTTGATGCACCTTTTCTTGTTACGATCAATATTTCCTTCGTTTCGATGCATATTTACTTCATTTTGATGCTCGTTTTCTCGTTACGATCAATATTTCCTTCATTTCGATGCATATTTACTTCATTTTGATGCTCGTTTTCTCGTTACGATCAATATTTCCTTCGTTTCGATGCATATTTCCTTCATTTTGATGCTCCTTTTCTCGTTACGATCAACATTACCTTCGTTTCGATGCATATTTACTTCATTTTGATGTTCCTTTTCTAGTTACGATCAACAATTCATTCATTTCGATTATCAACATTTCATTCGTTTCGATGCAGATTTCCTTCTTTTTGATGCTCGTTTTCTCGTTACGATCAATATTTTCTTCGTTTTGATGCATATTTACTTCATTTTGATGCTCCTTTTCTCGTTACGATCAGCATTTCCTTCGTTTCTATGCATATTTACTTCATTTTGATATTTCTTTTCTTGTTACGATAAACATATCATTCGTTTCGATGCAGATTTCCTTCATTTTGATGCTCCTTTTCTCGTTACGATCAACATTACCTTCGTTTCGATGCATATTTACTTCATTTTGATGTTCCTTTTCTTGTTACGATCAACATTTCATTCGTTTCGATGCAGATTTTCTTCTTTTTTATGCTCCTTTTCTCGTTACGATCAATATTTCCTCCGTTTCGATGCATATTTCCTTCGTTTTGATTCTCATTTTCTCTTTACGATCAACATTACCTTCGTTTCGATACATATTTACTTCATTTTGATGCTCCTTTCCTCGTTACGATCAATATTTCCTTCGTTTCGATGCATATTTACTTTATTTTGATGCTCGTTTTCTCGTTATGATCAATATTTTCTCCGTTTCGATGCATATTTCCTTCATTTTGATGCTCCTTTTCTCGTTACGATCAACATTACTTTCGTTTCGATGCATGTTTACTTCATTTACGATCAACATTTCATTCGTTTCGATTATCAACATTTCATTCGTTTCGATGCAGATTTCCTTCTTTTTGATGCTCGTTTTCTCGTTACGGTCAATATTTCCTTCATTTCGATGCATATTTACTTCATTTTGATGCTCTTTTTCTCGTTACGATCAATATTTCCTTCGTTTCGATGCATATTTCCTTTATTTTGATGCTCCTTTTCTTGTTATGATTAACATTACCTTCGTTTCGATGCATATTTACTTTATTTTGATGTTCCTTTTCTTGTTACGATCAACATTTCATTCGTTTCGATTATCAACATTTCATTCGTTTCGATGCAGATTTTCTTCTTTTTTATGCTCGTTTTCTCATTACGATCAATATTTCCTTCGTTTCGATGCATATTTCCTTCATTTTGATGCTCCTTTTCTCGTTACGATCTGTATTTCCTTCGTTTCGATGTAGATATCCTTCTTTTTGATGCTCGTTTTCTCATTAAGATCAATATTTCCTTCGTTTCGATGCATATTTACTTCATTTTGATGCTCCTTTTCTCGTTACGATCAGCATTTCCTTCGTTTCTATGCATATTTACTTCATTTTGATGCTCGTTTTCTCGTTACGATAAGCATTTCCTTCGTTTCTATGCATATTTACTTCATTTTGATGCTCGTTTTCTCGTTACGATCAACATTACCTTCGTTTCGATGCAGATTTCCTTCATTTTGATGCTCCTTTTCTCGTTACGATTAACATTTCCTTTGTTTCGATGCATATTTACTTTATTTTGATGCTCGATTTCTCGTTACTATCAACATTTCATTCGTTTCGATGCAGATTTCCTTCATTTTGATGCTCCTTTTCTCATTACGATCAACATTACCTTCGTTTCGATGCATATTTACTTCATTTTGATGTTCCTTTTCTTGTTACGATCAACATTTCAATCGTTTCGATGCAGATTTCCTTCATTTTGATGCTCCTTTTCTCGTTACGATCAACATTACCTTCGTTTCGATGCATATTTACTTCATTTTGATGTTCCTTTTCTTGTTACGATCAACATTTCATTCGTTTCGATGCAGATTTCCTTCATTTTGATGCTCCTTTTCTCGTTACGATCAACATTACCTTCTTTTCGATGCATATTTACTTCATTTTGATGTTTCTTTTCTTGTTACGATCAAAATTTCATTCGTTTCGATGCAGATTTCCTTCATTTTGATGCTCCTTTTCTCGTTACGATCAACATTACCTTTGTTTCGATGCATATTTACTTCATTTTGATGTTCCTTTTCTTGTTACGATCAACATTTTATTCGTTTCGATGCAGATTTCCTTCTTTTTTATGCTCGTTTTCTCGTTACGATCAATATTTCCTTCGTTTCGATGCATATTTCCTTCATTTTGATGCCCCTTTTCTCGTTACGATTAACATTACCTTCCTTTCGATGCATATTTACTTCATTTTGATGTTCCTTTTCTTGTTACGATCAATATTTCATTCGTTTCGATTATCAACATTTCATTCGTTTCTATGCAGATTTCCTTCTTTTTGATGCTCGTTTTCTCATTACGATCAATATTTCCTTCATTCGTTTCGATGCATATTTCCTTCGTTTTGATTCTCTTTTTCTCGTTACGATCAATAATACCTTCGTTTCGATGCAGATTTCCTTCATTTTGATGCTCCTTTTCTCGTTACGATCAACATTTCCTTCGTTTCGATGCATATTTACTTCATTTTGATGCTCGTTTTCTCGTTACGATCAACATTTCATTCGTTTCGATGCAGATTTCCTTTATTTTGATGCTCCTTTTCTCGTTACGATCAACATTACCTTCGTTTTGATGCATATTTATTTCATTTTGATGTTCCTTTTCTTGTTACGATCAACATTTCATTCGTATCGATGCAGATTTCCTTCTGTTTTATGCTCGTTTTCTCGTTACGATCAATATTTCCTTCGTTTCGATGCATATTTCCTTCGTTTTGATTCTCATTTTCTCTTTACGATCAACATTACCTTCTTTTCGATGCATGTTTACTTCATTTTGATGCACCTTTTCTCGTTACGATCAACATTTTCTTCATTTCGATGCATATTTACTTCATTTTGATACTCGTTTTCCCGTTATGATCAATATTTCCTTCGTTTCGATGCATATTTCCTTCATTCTGATGCTCCTTTTCTCGTTACGATCAACATTACCTTCGTATCGATGCATATTTACTTCATTTTGATGTTCCTTTTCTTGTTACGATCAACATTTTATTCATTTCGATTATCAACATTTCATTCGTTTCGATGCATATTTCCTTCTTTTTGATGCTCGTTTTCTCGTTACGATCAATATTTTCTTCGTTTCGATGCATATTTACTTCATTTTGATGCTCCTTTTCTCGTTACGATCAGCATTTCCTTCGTTTCTATGCATATTTACTTCATTTTGATGCTCGTTTTCTCGTTACTATCAATATTTCCTTCGTTTCAATTCATATTTCCTTCATTTTGATGCCCCTTTTCTAGTTACGATCAACATTACCTTCGTTTCGATGCATGTTTACTTCATTTTGATGTTTCTTTTCTTGTTACGATCAACATTTCATTCGTTTCGATTATCAACATTTCATTCATTTCGATGTAGATTTCCTTCTTTTTGATGCTCATTTTCTCGTTGCGATCAATATTTCCTTCATTTCTATGCATATTTACTTCATTTTGATGCTTGTTTTCTCGTTACGATCAATATTTCCTTCGTTTCGATGCATATTTCCTTAATTTCGATGCTCCTTTTCTCGTTACGATCAACATTACCTTCGTTTCGATGCATATTTACTTCATTTTGATGTTCCTTTTCTTGTTACGATCAACATTTCATTCGTTTCGATTATCAACATTTCATTCGTATCGATGCAGATTTCCTTCTTTTTGATGCTCGTTTTCTCGTTACGATCAATATTTCCTTCGTTTCGATTCATATTTACTTCATTTTGATGCTCCTTTTCTCGTTACGATCAGCATTTCCTTCGTTTTTATGCATATTTACTTCATTTTGATGTTCGTTTTCTCGTTACGATCAATATTTCCTTCGTTTCGATGCATATTTCCTTCATTTTGATGCTCCTTTTCTTGTTACGATCAATATTACCTTCGTTTCGATGCATATTTACTCATTTTGATGTTCCTTTTCTTGTTACGATCAACATTTCATTCGTTTCGGTGCAGATTTCCTTCATTTTGATGCTCCTTTTCTCGTTAAGATCAACATTACCTTCGTTTCGATGCATATTTACTTCATTTTGATGTTCCTTTTCCTGTTACGATCAACATTTCATTCGTTTTGATGCAGATTTCCTTTTTTTTATGCTTGTTTTCTCGTTACGATCAATATTTTCTTCGTTTCGATGCATATTTCCTTCGTTTTGATTCTCATTTTCTCTTTACGATCAATATTACCTTCGTTTCGATGCATATTTACTTGATTTTGATGCTTCTTTTCTCGTTACGATCAACATTTCCTGCGTTTCGATGCATATTTACTTCATTTTGATGTTCGTTTTCTCGTTACGATCAATATTTTCTCCTTTTCGATGCATATTTCCTTCATTTTGATGCTTCTTTTCTCGTTACGATCAACATTACCTTCGTTTCGATGCATGTTTACTTTATTTTGATGTTCCTTTTCTTGTTACGATCAACATTTCATTCGTTTTGATGCAGATTTCCTTCTTTTTGATTATCAATATTTCATTCGTTTTGATGCAGATTTCCTTATTTTTGATTCTTGTTTTTCGTTACGATCAATATTTCCTTCATTTCGATGCATATTTACTTCATTTTGATGCTCGTTTTCTCGTTACGATCAATTTTTCCTTCGTTTCGATGCATATTTCCTTCATTTTGATGCTCCTTTTCTCGTTACGATCAAAATTACCTTCGTTTCGATGTATTTACTTCATTTTGATGTTCCTTTTCTTTTTACGATCAAATTTCATTCGTTTCGATGATCAATATTTCATTCGTTTCGATACAGATTTCGTCATTTTTTATGCTCGTTTTCTCGTTACGATCAATATTTCCTTCGTTTCGATGCATATTTCCTTCATTTTGATTCTCATTTTCTCTTTACGCTCAACATTACCTTCGTTTCGATGCATATTTACTTCATTTTGATGCTCCTTTTCTCGTTACGATCAATATTTCCTTCGTTTCGATGCATATTTACTTCATTTTGATGCTCCTTTTCTCGTTATGATCCGTATTTATTTCGTTTCTATGCATATTTACTTCATTTTGATGCTCGTTTTCTCGTTACGATCAATATTTCCTTCGTTTCGATGCATATTCCCTTTATTTTGATGCTTCTTTTCTCGTTACGATCAACATTACCTCCGTTTCGATGCAGATTTTCTTCATTTTGATGCTCCTTTTCTCGTTACGATCAACATTACCTTTGTTTCGATGCATATTTACTTTATTTTGATGTTTCTTTTCTTGTTACGATCAACATTTCATTCGTTTCGATGCAGATTTCCTTCATTTTGATGCTCCTTTTCTCGTTACGATCAACATTACCTTCGTTTCGATGCATATTTACTTCATTTTGATGTTCCTTTTCTTGTTACGATCAACATTTCATTCGTTTCGATGCAGATTTTCTTCTTTTTTATGCTCATTTTCTCATTACGATCAATATTTTCTTCGTTTCGATGCATATTTCCTTCGTTTTGATTCTCATTTTCTCTTTACGATCAACATTACCTTCGTTTCGATGCATATTTACTTCATTTTAATGCTCCTTTTCTCGTTACGATCAACATTTCCTTCGTTTCGATGCATATTTACTTCATTTTGATGCTCGTTTTCTCGTTACGATCAATATTTTCTCCGTTTCGGTGCATATTTCCTTCATTTTGATGCTCCTTTTCTCATTACGATCAACATTACCTTAGTTTCGATGCATGTTTACTTCATTTTGATGTTCCTTTTCTTGTTACGATCAACATTTCATTCGTTTCGATTATCAACATTTCATTCATTTCGATGCAGATTTCCTTCTTTTTGATGCTCGTTTTCTCGTTACGATCAATATTTCCTTCATTTTGATGAATATTTACTTCATTTTTATGCTCGTTTTCTCGTTACGATCAATATTTCCTTCGTTTCGATGCATATTTCCTTCATTTTGATACTCTTTTTCTCGTTACGATCAACATTACCTTCGTTTCGATGCATATTTACTTCATTTTGATGTTCCTTTTCTTGTTACGATCAATATTTCATTCGTTTCGATGCAGATTTCCTTAATTTTGATGCTCCTTTTCTCGTTACGATCAACATTACCTTCGTTTCGATGCATATTTACTTCATTTTGATGTTCATTTTCTTGTTACGATCAACATTTCATTCGTTACGATGCAGATTTCCTTCTCTTTTATGCTCATTTTCTCATTACGATCAATATTTTCTTCGTTTCGATGCATATTTCCTTCGTTTTGATTCTCATTTTCTCTTTACGATCAACATTACCTTCATTTCGATGCATATTTACTTCATTTTAATGCTCCTTTTCTCGTTACGATCAACATTTCCTTCGTTTCGATGCATATTTACTTCATTTTGATGCTCGTTTTCTCGTTACGATCAATATTTTCTCCGTTTCGATGCATATTTCCTTCAATTTTATGCTCCTTTTCTCATTACGATCAACATTACCTTAGTTTCGATGCATGTTTACTTCATTTTGATGTTCCTTTTCTTGTTACGATCAACATTTCATTCGTTTCGATTATCAACATTTCATTCATTTCGATGCAGATTTCCTTCTTTTTGATGCTTGTTTTCTCGTTACGATCAATATTTCCTTCATTTTGATGAATATTTACTTCATTTTGATGCTCGTTTTCTCGTTACGATCAATATTTCCTTCGTTTCAATGTATATTTCCTTCATTTCGATACTCTTTTTCTCGTTACGATCAACATTACCTTCGTTTCGATGCATATTTACTTCATTTTGATGTTCCTTTTCTTGTTACGATCAACATTTCATTCATTTCGATTATCAACATTTCATTCGTTTCGATGCAGATTTCCTTCTTTTTGATGCTCGTTTTCTCGTTAAGATCAATATTTTCTTCGTTTCGATGCATATTTTCTTCATTTTGATGCTCCTTTTCTCGTTACGATCAATATTACCTTCGTTTCGATGCATATTTACTTCATTTTGATGTTCCTTTTCTTGTTACGATCAATATTTCATTCGATTCGATGCAGATTTCCTTCATTTTGATGCTCCTTTTCTCGATACGATCAACATTACCTTTGTTTCGATGCATATTTACTTAATTTTGATGTTCCTTTTCTTGTTACGATCAACATTTCATTCTTTTCGATGCAGATTTCCTTCTTTTTTATGCTCGTTTTCTCGTTACGATCAATATTTCCTTCGTTTCGATTCATATTTTCTTCGTTTTGATTCTCATTTTCTCTTTACGATCAACATTACCTTCGTTTCGATGCATATTTACTTCATTTTGATGCTCCTTTTCTCGTTACGATCAATATTTCCTTCATTTCGATACATATTTACTTTATTTTGATACTCGTTTTCTCGTTACGATCAACATTTCATTCGTTTCGATGCAGATTTCCTTCATTTTGATGCTCCTTTTCTCGTTACGATCAACATTACCTTCGTTTCGATGCATATTTACTTTATTTTGATGTTCCTTTTCTTGTTACGATCAACATTTCAATCGTTTCGATGCAGATTTCCTTCATTTTGATGCTCCTTTTCTCGTTACGATCAACATTACCTTCGTTGCGATGCATATTTACTTCATTTTGATGTTTCTTTTCTTGTTACGATCAACATTTCATTCGTTTCGATGCAGATTTCCTTCATTTTGATGCTCCTTTTCTCGTCACGATCAACATTACCTTCTTTTCGATGCATATTTACTTCATTTTGATGTTCCTTTTCTTGTTACGATCAACATTTCATTCGTTTCGATTATCAACATTTCATTCATTTCGATGCAGATTTCCTTCTTTTTGATGCTTGTTTTCTCGTTACGATCAATATTTCCTTCATTTTGATGAATATTTACTTCATTTTGATGCTCGTTTTCTCGTTACGATCAATATTTCCTTCGTTTCGATGCATATTTCCTTCATTTTGATACTCTTTTTCTCGTTACGATCAACATTACCTTCGTTTCGATGCATATTTACTTCATTTTGATGTTCCTTTTCTTGTTACGATCAATATTTCATTCGTTTCGATGCAGATTTCCTTCATTTTGATGCTCCTTTTCTCGTTACGATCAACATTACCTTCGTTTCGATGCATATTTACTTCATTTTGATGTTCCTTTTCTTGTTACGATCAACATTTCATTCGTTTCGATGCAGATTTCCTTCTTTTTTATGCTCATTTTCTCATTACGATCAATATTTTCTTCGTTTCGATACATATTTCCTTCGTTTTGATTCTCATTTTCTCTTTACGATCAACATTACCTTCGTTTCGATGCATATTTACTTCATTTTAATGCTCCTTTTCTCGTTACGATCAATATTTCCTTCGTTTCGATGCATATTTACTTCATTTTGATGCTCCTTTTCTCGTTACGATCAATATTTCCTTCATTTCGATACATATTTACTTTATTTTGATACTCGTTTTCTCGTTACGATCAACATTTCATTCGTTTCGATGCAGATTTCCTTCATTTTGATGCTCCTTTTCTCGTTACGATCAACATTACCTTCGTTTCGATGCATATTTACTTTATTTTGATGTTCCTTTTCTTGTTACGATCAACATTTCAATCGTTTCGATGCAGATTTCCTTCATTTTGATGCTCCTTTTCTCGTTACGATCAACATTACCTTCGTTGCGATGCATATTTACTTCATTTTGATGTTTCTTTTCTTGTTACGATCAACATTTCATTCGTTTCGATGCAGATTTCCTTCATTTTGATGCTCCTTTTCTCGTCACGATCAACATTACCTTCTTTTCGATGCATATTTACTTCATTTTGATGTTCCTTTTCTTGTTACGATCAACATTTCATTCGTTTCGATTATCAACATTTCATTCATTTCGATGCAGATTTCCTTCTTTTTGATGCTTGTTTTCTCGTTACGATCAATATTTCCTTCATTTTGATGAATATTTACTTCATTTTGATGCTCGTTTTCTCGTTACGATCAATATTTCCTTCGTTTCGATGCATATTTCCTTCATTTTGATACTCTTTTTCTCGTTACGATCAACATTACCTTCGTTTCGATGCATATTTACTTCATTTTGATGTTCCTTTTCTTGTTACGATCAATATTTCATTCGTTTCGATGCAGATTTCCTTCATTTTGATGCTCCTTTTCTCGTTACGATCAACATTACCTTCGTTTCGATGCATATTTACTTCATTTTGATGTTCCTTTTCTTGTTACGATCAACATTTCATTCGTTTCGATGCAGATTTCCTTCTTTTTTATGCTCATTTTCTCATTACGATCAATATTTTCTTCGTTTCGATGCATATTTCCTTCGTTTTGATTCTCATTTTCTCTTTACGATCAACATTACCTTCGTTTCGATGCATATTTACTTCATTTTAATGCTCCTTTTCTCGTTACGATCAATATTTCCTTCGTTTCGATGCATATTTACTTCATTTTGATGCTCGTTTTCTCGTTACGATCAATATTTTCTCCGTTTCGATGCATATTTCCTTCTTTTTGATGCTCCTTTTCTCATTACGATCAACATTACCTTAGTTTCGATGCATGTTTACTTCATTTTGATGTTCCTTTTCTTGTTACGATCAACATTTCATTCGTTTCGATTATCAACATTTCATTCATTTCGATGCAGATTTCCTACTTTTCGATGCTCGTTTTCTCGTTACGATCAATATTTCCTTCATTTTGATGAATATTTACTTCATTTTGATGCTCGTTTTCTCGTTACGATCAATATTTCCTTCGTTTCGATGCATATTTCCTTCATTTTGATACTCTTTTTCTCGTTACGATCAACATTACCTTCGTTTCGATGCATATTTACTTCATTTTGATGTTACTTTTCTTGTTACGATCAACATTTCATTCATTTCGATTATCAACATTTCATTCATTTCGATGCAGATTTCCTTCTTTTTTATGCTCGTTTTCTCGTTACGATCAATATTACCTTCGTTTCGATGCATATTTACTTCATTTTGATGTTCCTTTTCTTGTTACGATCAACATTTCATTCATTTCGATTATCAACATTTCATTCGTTTCGATGCAGATTTCCTTCTTTTTTATGCTCGTTTTCTCGTTACGATCAATATTTCCTTCGTTTTGATGCATATTTACTTTATTTTGATGGTCCTTTTCTCGTTACAATCAGCATTTCCTTCGTTTTTATGCATATTTACTTCATTTTGATGCTCGTTTTCTCGTTAAGATCAATATTTTCTTCATTTCGATGCATATTTTCTTCATTTTGATGCTCCTTTTCTCGTTACGATCAATATTACCTTCGTTTCGATGCATATTTACTTCATTTTGATGTTCCTTTTCTTGTTACGATCAATATTTCATTCGATTCGATGCAGATTTCCTTCATTTTGATGCTCCTTTTCTCGATACGATCAACATTACCTTTGTTTCGATGCATATTTACTTCATTTTGATGTTCCTTTTCTTGTTACGATCAACATTTCATTCTTTTCGATGCAGATTTCCTTCTTTTTTATGCTCGTTTTCTCGTTACGATCAATATTTCCTTCGTTTCGATTCGTATTTTCTTCGTTTTGATTCTCATTTTCTCTTTACGATCAACATTACCTTCGTTTCGATGCATATTTACTTCATTTTGATGCTCCTTTTCTCGTTACGATCAACATTTCCTTCATTTCGATGCATATTTACTTTATTTTGATACTCGTTTTCTCGTTACGATCAACATTTCATTCGTTTCGATGCAGATTTCCTTCATTTTGATGCTCCTTTTATCGTTACGATCAACATTACCTTCGTTTCGATGCATATTTACTTTATTTTGATGTTCCTTTTCTTGTTACGATCAATATTTCAATCGTTTCGATGCAGATTTCCTTCCTTTTGATGCTCCTTTTCTCGTTACGATCAACATTACCTTCGTTTCGATGCATATTTACTTCATTTTGATGTTTCTTTTCTTGTTACGATCAACATTTCATTCGTTTCGATGCAGATTTCCTTCATTTTGATGCTCCTTTTCTCGTCACGATCAACATTACCTTCTTTTCGATGCATATTTACTTCATTTTGATGTTCCTTTTCTTGTTACGATCAACATTTCATTCGTTTCGATTATCAACATTTCATTCATTTCGATGCAGATTTCCTTCTTTTTGATGCTCGTTTTCTCGTTACGATCAATATTTCCTTCATTTTGATGAATATTTACTTCATTTTGATGCTCGTTTTCTCGTTACGATCAATATTTCCTTCGTTTCGATGCATATTTCCTTCATTTTGATACTCTTTTTCTCGTTACGATCAACATTACCTTCGTTTCGATGCATATTTACTTCATTTTGATGTTCCTTTTCTTGTTACGATCAACATTTCATTCGTTTCGATGCAGATTTCCTTCATTTTGATGCTCCTTTTCTCGTTACGATCAACATTACCTTCGTTTCGATGCATATTTACTTCATTTTGATGTTCCTTTTCTTGTTACGATCAACATTTCATTCGTTTCGATGCAGATTTCCTTCTTTTTTATGCTCATTTTCTCATTACGATCAATATTTTCTTCGTTTCGATGCATATTTCCTTCGTTTTGATTCTCATTTTCTCTTTACGATCAACATTACCTTCGTTTCGATGCATATTTACTTCATTTTAATGCTCCTTTTCTCGTTACGATCAATATTTCCTTCGTTTCGATGCATATTTACTTCATTTTGATGCTCGTTTTCTCATTACGATCAATATTTTCTCCGTTTCGATGCATATTTTCTTCATTTTGATGCTCCTTTTCTCATTACGATCAACATTACCTTAGTTTCGATGCATGTTTACTTCATTTTGATGTTCCTTTTCTTGTTACGATCAACATTTCATTCGTTTCGATTATCAACATTTCATTCATTTCGATGCAGATTTTCTTCTTTTTGATGCTCGTTTTCTCGTTACGATCAATATTTCTTTCATTTTGATGAATATTTACTTCATTTTGATGCTCGTTTTCTCGTTACAATCAATATTTCCTTCGTTTCGATGCATATTTCCTTCATTTTGATACTTTTTTTCTCGTTACGATCAACATTACCTTCGTTTCGATGCATATTTACTTCATTTTGATGTTCCTTTTCTTGTTACGATCAACATTTCATTCATTTCGATTATCAACATTTCATTCGTTTCGATGCAGATTTCCTTCTTTTTTTTGCTCGTTTTCTCGTTACGATCAATATTTCCTTCGTTTTGATGCATATTTACTTTATTTTGATGCTCCTTTTCTCGTTACAATCATCATTTCCTTCGTTTTTATGCATATTTACTTCATTTTGATGCTCGTTTTCTCGTTAAGATCAATATTTTCTTCGTTATGATGCATATTTTCTTCATTTTGATGCTCCTATTCTCGTTACGATCAATATTACCTTCCTTTCGATGCATATTTACTTCATTTTGATGTTCCTTTTCTTGTTACGATCAACATTTCATTCGATTCGATGCAGATTTCCTTCATTTTGATGCTCCTTTTCTCGATACGATCAACATTACCTTTGTTTCGATGCATATTTACTTCATTTTGATGTTCCTTTTCTTGTTACGATCAACATTTCATTCATTTCGATGCAGATTTCCTTATTTTTTATGCTCGTTTTCTCGTTACGATCAATATTTCCTTCGTTTCGATTCGTATATTCTTCGTTTTGATTCTCATTTTCTCTTTACGATCAACATTACCTTCGTTTCGATGCATATTTACTTCATTTTGATGCTCCTTTTCTCGTTACGATCAATATTTCCTTCATTTCGATGCATATTTACTTTATTTTGATACTCGTTTTCTCGTTACGATCAACATTTCATTCGTTTCGATGCAGATTTCCTTCATTTTGATGCTCCTTTTCTCGTAACGATCAACATTACCTTCGTTTTGATGCAAATTTACTTTATTTTGATGTTCCTTTTCTTGTTACGATCAACATTTCAATCGTTTCGATGCAGATTTCCTTCATTTTGATGCTCCTTTTCTCGTTACGATCAACATTACCTTAGTTTCGATGCATATTTACTTCATTTTGATGTTTCTTTTCTTGTTACGATCAACATTTCATTCGTTTCGATGCAGATTTCCTTCATTTTGATGCTCCTTTTCTCGTTACGATCAACATTACCTTTTTTTCGATGCATATTTACTTCATTTTGATGTTCCTTTTCTTGTTACGATCAACATTTCATTCATTTCGATGCAGATTTCCTTCATTTTGATGCTCCTTTTCTCGTTACGATCAACATTACCTTCGTTTCGATGCATATTTACTTCATTTTGATGTTTCTTTTCTTGTTACGATCCACATTTCATTCGTTTCGATGCAGATTTCCTTCTTTTATATGCTCGTTTTCTCGTTACGATCAATATTTCCTTCGTTTTGATGCATATTTTCTTCATTTTGATGCTCCTTTTCTCGTTACGATCAACATTACCTTCCTTTCGATGCATATTTACTTCATTTTGATGTTCCTTTTCTTGTTACGATCAACATTTCATTCGTTTCGATTATCAACATTTCATTCATTTCGATGCAGATTTCCTTCTTTTTGATGCTCGTTTTCTCGTTACGATCAATATTTCCTTCATTTCGATGCATATTTACTTCATTTTGATTCTCCTTTTCTCGTTACGATCAGCATTTCCTTCATTTCGATGTAGATTTCCTTCTTTTTGATGCTCGTTTTCTCGTTACGATCAATATTTCCTTCGTTTCGATGCGATGCTCGTTTTCTCGTTATGATCAATATTTCCTTCGTTTCGATGCATATTTCCTTAATTTTGATGCTCCTTTTCTCGTTACGATCAACATTACTTTCGTTTCGATGCATATTTACTTCATTTTGATGTTCCTTTTCTTGTTACGATCAACATTTCATTCGTTTCGATGCAGATTTCCTTCTTTTTTATGCTCGTTTTCTCGTTATGATAAATATTTCCTTCGTTTCGATGCATATTTCCTTCGTTTTGATTCTCCTTTTCTCGTTACGATCAATAATACCTTCGTTTCGATGCAGATTTCCTTCATTTTGATGCTCCTTTTCTCGTTACGATCAATATTTCCTTCGTTTCGATGCATATTTATTTCATTTTGATGCTCGTTTTCTCGTTACGATCAACATTTCATTCGTTTCGATGCAGATTTCCTTTATTTTGATGCTCCTTTTCTCGTTACGATCAACATTACCTTCGTTTTGATGCATATTTATTTCATTTTGATGTTTCTTTTCTTGTTACGATCAATATTTCATTCGTTTCGATGCAGATTTCCTTCTTTTTTATGCTCGTTTTCTCGTTACGATCAATATTTCCTTCGTTTCGATGCATATTTCCTTCGTTTTGATTCTCATTTTCTCTTTACGATCAACATTACCTTCTTTTCGATGCATGTTTACTTCATTTTGATGCACCTTTTCTCGTTACGATCAATATTTTCTTCATTTCGATGCATATTTACTTCATTTTGATGCTCGTTTTCTCGTTACGATCAATATTTCCTTCGTTTCGATGCATATTTCCTTCATTCTGATGCTCCTTTTCTCGTTACGATCAACATTACCTTCGTATCGATGCATATTTACTTCATTTTGATGTTCCTTTTTTTGTTACGATCAACATTTCATTCGTTTCGATGCAGATTTCCTTCATTTTGATGCTCCTTTTCTCGTTACGATCAACATTACCTTCGTTTCGATGCATATTTACTTCATTTTGATGTTCCTTTTCTTGTTACGATCCACATTTCATTCGTTTCGATGCAGATTTCCTTCTTTTTTATGCTCGTTTTCTCGTTACGATCAATATTTCCTTCATTTCGATGCATATTTCCTTCATTTTGATGCTCCTTTTCTCGTTACGATCAACATTACCTTCCTTTCGATGCATATTTACTTCATTTTGATGTTCCTTTTCTTGTTACGATCAACATTTCATTCGTTTCTATTATCAACATTTCATTCATTTCATTGCAGATTTCCTTCTTTTTGATGCTCGTTTTCTCGTTACGATCAATATTTCCTTCATTTCGATGCATATTTACCTCATTTTAATTCTCCTTTTCTCGTTACGATCAGCATTTCCTTCATTTCGATGTAGATTTCCTTCTTTTTGATGCTCGTTTTCTCGTTACTATATTTCCTTCGTTTCGATGCATATTTACTTCATTTTAATGCTCCTTTTCTTGTTACGATCAGCATTTCCTTCGTTTCTATGCATATTTACTTTATTTTGATGCTCGTTTTATCGTTATGATCAATATTTCCTTCGTTTCGATGCATATTTCCTTAATTTTGATGCTCCTTTTCTCGTTACGATCAACATTACTTTCGTTTCGATGCATATTTACTTCATTTTGATATTCCTTTTCTTGTTACGATCAATATTTCATTCGTTTCGATGCAGATTTCCTTCTTTTTTATGCTCGTTTTCTCGTTATGATAAATATTTCCTTCGTTTCGATGCATATTTCCTTCGTTTTGATTCTCTTTTTCTCGTTACGATCAATAATACCTTCGTTTCGATACAGATTTCCTTCATTTTGATGCTCCTTTTCTCGTTACGATCAACATTTCCTTCGTTTCGATGCATATTTATTTCATTTTGATGCTCGTTTTCTCGTTACGATCAACATTTCATTCGTTTCGATGCAGATTTCCTTTATTTTGATGCTCCTTTTCTCGTTACGATCAACATTACCTTCGTTTTGATGCATATTTATTTCATTTTGATGTTTTTTTTCTTGTTACGATCAACATTTCATTCGTTTTGATGCAGATTTCCTTCTTTTTTATGCTCGTTTTCTCGTTACGATCAATATTTCCTTCGTTTCGTTGCATATTTCCTTCGTTTTGATTCTCATTTTCTCTTTACGATCAACATTACCTTCTTTTCGATGCATGTTTACTTCATTTTGATGCACATTTTCTCGTTACGATCAATATTTTCTTCATTTCGATGCATATTTACTTCATTTTGATGCTCGTTTTCTCGTTACGATCAATATTTCCTTCGTTTCGATGCATATTTCCTTCATTCTGATGCTCCTTTTCTCGTTACGATCAACATTACCTTCGTATCGATGCATATTTACTTCATTTTGATGTTCCTTTTCGTGTTACGATCAACATTTTATTCATTTCGATTATCAACATTTCATTCGTTTTGATGCATATTTCCTTCTTTTTGATGCTCGTTTTCTCGTTACGATCAATATTTCCTTCGTTTCGATTCATATTTACTTCATTATGATGCTCCTTTTCTCGTTACGATCAGCATTTCCTTCGTTTTTATGCATATTTATTTCATTTTGATGTTCGTTTTCTCGTTACGATCAATATTTCCTTCATTTCGATGCATATTTCCTTCATTTTGATGCTCCTTTTCTCGTTACGATCAATATTACCTTCGTTTCGATGCATATTTATTTCATTTTGATGCTCGTTTTCTCGTTACGATCAACATTTCATTCGTTTCGATGCAGATTTCCTTTATTTTGATGCTCCTTTTCTCGTTACGATCAACATTACCTTCGTTTTGATGCATATTTATTTCATTTTGATGTTTTTTTTCTTGTTACGATCAACATTTCATTCGTTTTGATGCAGATTTCCTTCTTTTTTATGCTCGTTTTCTCGTTACGATCAATATTTCCTTCGTTTCGATGCATATTTCCTTCGTTTTGATTCTCATTTTCTCTTTACGATCAACATTACCTTCTTTTCGATGCATGTTTACTTCATTTTGATGCACCTTTTCTCGTTACGATCAATATTTTCTTCATTTCGATGCATATTTACTTCATTTTGATGCTCGTTTTCTCGTTACGATCAATATTTCCTTCGTTTCGATGCATATTTCCTTCATTCTGATGCTCCTTTTCTCGTTACGATCAACATTACCTTCGTATCGATGCATATTTACTTCATTTTGATGTTCCTTTTCTTGTTACGATCAACATTTTATTCATTTCGATTATTAACATTTCATTCGTTTTGATGCATATTTCCTTCTTTTTGATGCTCGTTTTCTCGTTACGATCAATATTTCCTTCGTTTCGATTCATATTTACTTCATTTTGATGCTCCTTTTCTCGTTACGATCAGCATTTCCTTCGTTTTTATGCATATTTATTTCATTTTGATGTTCGTTTTCTCGTTACGATCAATATTTCCTTCATTTCGATGCATATTTCCTTCATTTTGATGCTCCTTTTCTCGTTACGATCAATATTACCTTCGTTTCGATGCATATTTACTCATTTTGATTTTCCTTTTCTTGTTACGATCAATATTTTATTCGTTTCGATGCAGATTTCCTTCATTTTGATGCTCCTTTTCTCGTTACGATCAACATTACCGTCGTTTCGATGCATATTTACTTCATTTTGATGTTCCTTTTCTTGTTACGATCAACATTTCATTCGTTTTGATGCAGATTTCCTTTTTTTTATGCTCGTTTTCTCGTTACGATCAATATTTTCTTCGTTTCGATGCATATTTCATTCGTTTTGATTTTCATTTTCTCTTTACGATCAATATTACCTTCGTTTCGATGCATATTTACTTCATTTTGATGCTCTTTTTCTCGTTACGATCAACATTTCCTTCGTTTCGATGCATATTTACTTCATTTTGATGCTCGTTTTCTCGTTACGATCAATATTTTCTCCTTTTCGATGCATATTTCCTTCATTTTGATGTTCCTTTTCTCGTTACGATCAAAATTACCTTCGTTTCGATGTATTTACTTCATTTTGATGTTCCTTTTCTTGTTACGATCAAATTTCATTCAATCGATGATCAATATTTCATTAGTTTCGATACAAATTTCATCCTTTTTGATGCTCGTTTTCTCGTTACGATCAATATTTCCTTCGTTTCGATGCATATTTCCTTCATTTTGATTCTCATTTTCTCTTTACGCTCAACATTACCTTCGTTTCGATGCATATTTACTTCATTTTGATGCTCGTTTTCTCGTTACGATCAATATTTCCTTCGTTTCGATTCATATTTACTTCATTTTGATGCTCCTTTTCTCGTTACGATCAGCATTTCCTTCGTTTTTATGCATATTTACTTCATTTTGATGTTCGTTTTCTCGTTACGATCAATATTTCCTTCGTTTCGATGCATATTTCCTTCATTTTGATGCTCCTTTTCTCGTTACGATCAATATTACCTTCGTTTCGATGCATATTTACTCATTTTGATGTTCCTTTTCTTGTTACGATCAACATTTCATTCGTTTGGATGCAGATTTCCTTCATTTTGATGCTCCTTTTCTCGTTACGATCAACATTACCTTCGTTTCGATGCATATTTACTTCATTTTGATGTTCCTTTTCTTGTTACGATCAACATTTCATTCGTTTTGATGCAGATTTCCTTTTTTTTTATGCTCGTTTTCTCGTTACGATCAATATTTTCTTCGTTTCGATGCATATTTCCTTCGTTTTGATTCTCATTTTCTCTTTACGATCAATATTACCTTCGTTTCGAAGCATATTTACTTCATTTTGATGCTCCTTTTCTCGTTACGATCAACATTTCCTTCGTTTCGATGCATATTTACTTCATTTTGATGCTCGTTTTCTCGTTACGATCAATATTTTCTCCTTTTCGATGCATATTTCCTTCATTTTGATGTTCCTTTTCTCGTTACGATCAAAATTACCTTCGTTTCGATGTATTTACTTCATTTTGATGTTCCTTTTCTTGTTACGATCAAATTTCATTCATTCGATGATCAATATTTCATTCGTTTCGATACAGATTTCGTCCTTTTTTATGCTCGTTTTCTCGTTACGATCAATATTTCCTTCGTTTCGATGCATATTTCCTTCATTTTGATTCTCATTTTCTCTTTACGCTAAACATTACCTTTGTTTCGATGCATATTTGCTTCATTTTGATGCTCGTTTTCTCGTTACGATCAATATTTCCTTCGTTTCGATTCATATTTACTTCATTTTGATGCTCCTTTTCTCGTTACGATCAGCATTTCCTTCGTTTTTATGCAAAATTACTTCATTTTGATGTTCGTTTTCTCGTTACGATCAATATTTCCTTCGTTTCGATGCATATTTCCTTCATTTTGATGCTCCTTTTCTCGTTACGATCAATATTACCTTCGTTTAGATGCAAATTTACTCATTTTGATGTTCCTTTTTTTGTTACGATCAACATTTCATTCGTTTCGGTGCAGATTTCCTTCATTTTGATGCTTTTTTTCTCGTTACGATCAACATTACCTTCGTTTCGATGCATATTTACTTCATTTTGAGGTTCCTTTTCTTGTTACGATCAACATTTCATTCGTTTCGATGCAGATTTCCTTCTTTTTTATGCTCATTTTCTCATTACGATCAATATTTTCTTCGTTTCGATGCATATTTCCTTCATTTTGATTCTCATTTTCTCTTTACTATCAACATTACCTTCGTTTCGATGCATATTTACTTCATTTTGATGCTCCTTTTCTCGTTACGATCAATATTACCTTCGTTTCGATGCATATTTACTCATTTTGATGTTCCTTTTCTTGTTACGATCAACATTTCATTCGTTTCGGTGCAGATTTCCTTCATTTTGATGCTTCTTTTCTCGTTACGATCAACATTACCGTCGTTTCGATGCATATTTACTTCATTTTGAGGTTCCTTTTCTTGTTACGATCAACATTTCATTCGTTTCGATGCAGATTTCCTTCTTTTTTATGCTCATTTTCTTATTACGATCAATATTTTCTTCGTTTCGATGCATATTTCCTTCATTTTGATTCTCATTTTCTCTTTACTATCAACATTACCTTCGTTTCGATGTATATTTACTTCATTTTGATGCTCCTTTTCTCGTTACGATCAACATTTCCTTCGTTTCGATGCATATTTACTTCATTTTGATGCTCGTTTTCTCATTACGATCAATATTTTCTCCGTTTCGATGCATATTTCCTTCATTTTGATGCTCCTTTTCTCATTACGATCAACATTACCTTAGTTTCGATGCATGTTTACTTCATTTTGATGTTCCTTTTCTTGTTACGATCAACATTTCATTCGTTTCGATTATCAACATTTCATTCATTTCGATGCAGATTTTCTTCTTTTTGATGCTCGTTTTCTCGTTACGATCAATATTTCCTTCATTTTGATGAATATTTACTTCATTTTGATGCTCGTTTTCTCGTTACGATCAATATTTCCTTCGTTTCGATGCATATTTCCTTCATTTTGATACTCTTTTTCTCGTTACGATCAACATTACCTTCGTTTCGATGCATATTTACTTCATTTTGATGTTCCTTTTCTTGTTACGATCAACATTTCATTCATTTCGATTATCAACATTTCATTCGTTTCGATGCAGATTTCCTTCTTTTTATGCTCGTTTTCTCGTTACGATCAATATTTCCTTCGTTTCGATGCATATTTACTTTATTTTGATGCTCCTTTTCTCGTTACAGTCAGCATTTCCTTCGTTTTTATGCATATTTACTTCATTTTGATGCTCGTTTTCTCGTTACGATCAATATTTTCTTCGTTTCGATGCATATTTTATTCAATTTGATGCTCATTTTCTCGTTACGATCAATATTACCTTCGTTTCGATGCATATTTACTTCATCTTGATGTTCCTTTTCTTGTTACAATCAATATTTCATTCGATTCGATGCAGATTTCCTTCATTTTGATGCTCCTTTTCTCGATACGATCAACATTACCTTTGTTTCGATGCATATTTACTTCATTTTGATGTTCCTTTTCTTGTTACGATCAATATTTCATTCGTTTCGATGCAGATTTCGTTCTTTTTTATGCTCGTTTTCTCGTTACGATCAATATTTCCTTCGTTTCGATTCGTATTTCCTTCGTTTTGATTCTCATTTTCTCTTTACGATCAACATTACCTTCGTTTCGATGCATATTTACTTCATTATGATGCTCCTTTTCTCGTTACGATCAACATTTCCTTCGTTTTGAAGCATATTTACTTCATTTTGATGCTCGTTTTTCATTACGATCAATATTTCCTCCGTTTCGATGCATATTTCCTTCATTTTGATGCTCCTTTTCTCGTTACGATCAACATTACCTTCGTTTCGATGCATGTTTACTTCATTTTGATGTTCCTTTTCTTATTACGATCAATATTTCATTCATTTGGATTATCTACATTTAATTCGTTTCGAAGCAGATTTATTTCTTTTTTATGATCGTTTTCTCGTTACGATCAATATTTCCTTCATTTCGATGCATATTTACTTCATTTTGATGCTCGTTTTCTCGTTACGTTCAATATTTTCTTCGTTTCAATTCATATTTCCTTCATTTTGATGCTCCTTTTCTCGTTACGATCAATATTACCTTCGTTTCGTTGCATATTTACTTTATTTTGATGTTTCTTTTCTTGTTACGATCAACATTTTATTCGTTTCGATTATCAACATTTCATTCATTTCGATGCAGATTTCCTTCTTTTTGATGCTCGTTTTCTCGTTACGATCAATATTTCCTTCCTTTAGATGCATATTTACTTCATTTTGATGCTTCTTTTCTCGTTACGATCAACATTTCCTTCGTTTCTATGCATATTTACTTTATTTTGATGCTCGTTTTCTCGTTATGATCAATATTTCTTTCGTTTCGATGCATATTTCCTTCATTTTGATGCTCTTTTTATCGTTACGATCAACATTACCTTCGTTTCGATGCATATTTACTTCATTTTGATGTTCCTTTTCTTGTTACGATCAACATTTCATTCGTTTCGATGATCAACGTTTCATTCGTTTCGATGCAGATTTCATTCTTTTGATGCTCGTTTTCTCATTATGATTAATATTTCCTTCATTTCGATGCATATTTCCTTCGTTTTGATTCTCATTTTCTCTTTACGATCAATATTTCCTTCATTTCGATGCATATTTCCATCATTTTGATTCTCATTTTCTCTTTACTATCAACGTTTCCTTCGTTTCGATGCATATTTCCTTCATTTTGAAGCTCCTTTCCTCGTTACGATCAACATTACCTTCGTTTCGATGCATATTTACTTCATTTTGATGTTCCTTTACTTGTTACGGTCAATATTTCATTCGTTTCGATGCTGATTTCCTTCATTTTGATGCTCCTTTTCTCGTTACAATCAACATTACCTTCGTTTCGATGCATTTTTACTTTATTTTGATGTTCCTTTTCTTGTTACGATCAACATTTCATTCGTTTCGATGCAGATTTCCTTCTTTTTTATGCTCGTTTTCTCGTTACGATCAATATTTTCTTCGTTTCGATGCATAATTCCTTCATTTTTATTCTCATTTTCTCTTTACGATCAACATTAACTTCGTTTCGATGCATATTCACTTAATTTTGATGCTCTTTTTCTCGTTACGATCAATATTTCCTTCGTTTCGATGCATATTTCCTTTATTTTGATGATCTTTTTCTCGTTACGATCAACATTACCTTCGTTTCGATGCATATTTACTTCATTTTGATGTTCCTTTTCTTGTTACGATCAACATTTCATTCGTTTCGATTATCAACAATTCATCCGTTTCGATGCAGATTTCCTTCTTTTTGATTCTCATTTTCTCGTTACGATCAATATTTCCTTTATTTCGATGCATATTTACTTCATTTTGATGCTCCTTTTCTCGTTACGATCAACATTTCCTTCGTTTCGATGCATATTTACTTCATTTTGATGCTCCTTTTCTCGTTACGATCAATATTTCCTTCGTTTCGATGCATATTTACTTTATTTTGATGCTCGTTTTCTCATTACGATCAATATTTCCTCCGTTTCGAAGCATATTTCCTTCATTTTGATGCTCCTTTTCTCGTTACGATAAACATTACCTTCGTTCGATGCATGTTTACTTCATTTTGATGTTCTTTTTCTTGTTATAATCAACATTTCATTCGTTTTGATTATCAACATTTCATTCGTTTCGATGCAGATTTTCTTCTTTTTGATGCTCGTTTTCTCGTTACGATCAATATTTCCTTCATTTCGATGCATATTTACTTCATTTTGATGCTCGTTTTCTCGTTACGATAAATATTTCCTTCGTTTCAATGCATATTTCCTTCATTTTGATGCTCCTTTTCTCGTTACGATCAACATTACCTTCGTTTCGATGCATATTTACTTCATTTTGATGTTCCTTTTCTTGTTACGATCAACATTTCATTCGTTTCGATTATCAACATTTCATTCGTTTCGATGCAGATTTCCTTCTTTTTTATGCTCGTTTTCTCGTTACGATCAATAATTCCTTCGTTTCGATGCATATTTCCTTCGTTTTGACTCTCATTTTTTCTTTACGATCATCATTTCCTTCGTTTCGATGCATATTTACTTCATTTTAATGCTCCTTTTCTCTTTACGATCAACATTTTCTTCGTTTCGATGCATATTTACTTCATTTTGATGCTCGTTTACTCGTTACGATCAATATTTCCTCCGTTTCGATGCATATTTCCTTCATTTTGATGCTCCTTTTCTCATTACGATCAACATTACCTTTGTTTCGATGCATATTTACTTCATTTTGATGTTCCTTTTCTTGTTACGATCAGCATTTCCTTCGTTTCTATGCATATTTACTTCATTTTGATGCTCGTTTTCTCGTTACGATCAATATTTCCTTCGTTTCGATGCATATTTACTTCATTTTGATGTTCCTTTTCTCGTTACGATCAACATTACCTTCGTTTCGATGCATATTTACTTCATTTTGATGTTCCTTTTCTTGTTACGATCAACATTTCATTCGTTTCAATTATCAACATTTCATTCGTTTCGATGCAAATTTCCTTCTTTTTTATGCTCGTTATCTCGTTACGATCAATAATTCCTTCGTTTCGATGCATATTTCCTTCGTTTTGTTTCTCATTTTTTCTTTTGATCAACATTTCCTTCATTTCGATGCATATGTACTTCATTTTAATGCTCCTTTTCTCTTTACGATCAACATTTTTTTTGTTTCGATGCATATTTACTTCATTTTGATGCTCGTTTTCTCGTTACGATCAATATTTCCCCCGTTTCGATGCATATTTCCTTCATTTTGATGCTCCTTTTCTCATTACCATCAACATTACCTTTGTTTCGATGCATATTTACTTCATTTTGATGTTCCTTTTCTTGTTACGGTCAACATTTCATTCGTTTTGATTATCAACATTTCCTTCATTTTGATGCATATTTCCTTTATTTTGATTCTCATTTTCTCTTTACTATAAATGTTTCCTTCGTTTCGATGCATATTTCCTTCATTTTGATGCTCCTATTCTCGTTACGATCAACATTACTTTCGTTTCGATGCATGTTTACTTCATTTTGAGGTTCATTTTCTTGTTACGATAAACATTTCATTCGTTTCGATGATCAATATTTCATTCATTTCGATGCAGATTTCATTCTTTTTTATGCTCATTTTCTCGTTATGATTAATATTTCCTTCGTTTCGATGCATATTTCCTTCATTTTGATGCTCCTTTTCTCGTTATGATCAACATTACCTTCGTTTCGATGCATATTTACTTTATTTTGATGTTTCTTTTCTTGTTACGATCAACATTTCATTCGTGTCGATGCAGATTTCCTTCATTTTGATGCCCATTTTCTCGTTACGATCAACATTACCTTCGTTTCGATGCATATTTACTTCATTTTGATGTTTCTTTTCTTGTTACGATCAATATTTCATTCGTTTCGATGCAAATTTCCTTCATTTTGATGCTCCTTTTCTCGTTATGATCAACATTACCTTCGTTTCGATGCATATTTACTTCATTTTGATGTTCCTTTTCTTGTTACGATCAATATTTCATTCGTTTCGATGCAGATTTCCTTCTTTTTTATGCTCGTTTTCTCGCTACGATCAATATTTTCTTCGTTTCGATGCATATTTCCTTCGTTTTGATTCTCATTTTCTCATTACGATCAACATTATCTTCGTTTTGATGCATATTTAATTAATTTTGATGCTCCTTTTCTAGTTACGATCAATATTTCCTTCGTTTCGATGCATATTTCCTTCATTTTGATGCTCCTTTTCTCGTTAAGATCAATATTACCTTCGTTTCGATGCATATTTACTTCATTTTGATGTTCCTTTTCTTGTTACGATCAACATTTCATTCGTTTCGATTATCAACATTTCATTCATTTCGATGCAGATTTCCTTCTTTTTGATGCTCGTTTTCTCGTTACGATCAATATTTCCTTCGTTTTGATGCATATTTACTTCATTTTGATGCTCCTTTTCTCGTTACGATCAGCATTTGCTTCGTTTCTATGCATATTTACTTCATTTTGATGTTTCTTTTCTTGTTACGATCAACATTTCATTCGTTTCGATGCAGATTTCCTTTATTTTGATGCTCCTTTTCTCGTTACGATCAACATTACCTTTGTTTCGATGCATATTTCCTTCATTTTGATGTTCCTTCTCTTGTTACGATCAACATTTCATTCGTTTCGATGCAGATTTCCTTCATTTTGATGCTCCTATTCTTGTAACGATCAACATTGCCTTCGTTTCGATGCATATTTACTTCATTTTGATGTTCCTTTACTTGTTACGATCAACATTTCATTCGTTTCGATGCAGATTTCCTTCTTTTTTATGCTCGTTTTCTCGTTACGATCAATATTTTCTTCGTTTCGATGCATATTTCATTCGTTTTGATTCTCATTTTCTCTTTACGATCAACATTACATTCGTTTCGATGCATATTTACTTCATTTTGATGCTCCTTTTCTCGTTACGATCAATATTTCCTTCGTTTCGATGCATATTTACTTCATTTTGATGCTTGTTTTCTCGTTACGATCAATGTTTCCTCCGTTTCGAAGCATATTTCCTTCATTTTCATGCTCCTTTTCTCGTTACGATCAACATTACCTTCATTTCGATGCATGTTTACTTCATTTTGATGTTCCTTTTCTTGTTATGATCAATATTTTATTCATTTTGATTATCAACATTTCATTCGTTTCGATGCAGATTTCCTTCTTTTGATGCTCGTTTTCTCGTTACGATCAATATTTCCTTCATTTCGATGCATATTTACTTAATTTTGATGCTCGTTTTCTCGTTACGATAAATATTTCCTTCATTTTGATGCTCCTTTTCTCGTTACGATCAATATTACCTTCGTTTCGATGCATATTTACTTCATTTTGATGTTCCTTTTCTTGTTACGATCAACATTTCATTCGTTTCGATTATCAATATTTCATTCGTTTCGATGCAAATTTCCTTCTTTTTTATGCTCGTTATCTCGTTACGATCAATAATTCCTTCGTTTCGATGCATATTTCCTTCATTTTGTTTCTCATTTTTTCTTTACAATCAACATTTCCTTCATTTCGATGCATATGTACTTCATTTTAATGCTCCTTTTCTCTTTACGATCAACATTTTTTTTGTTTCGATGCATATTTACTTCATTTTGATGCTCGTTTTCTCGTTACGATCAATATTTCCCCTCGTTTCGATGCATATTTCCTTCATTTTGATGCTCCTTTTCTCATTACGATCAACATTACCTTTGTTTCGATGCATATTTACTTCATTTTGATGTTCCTTTTCTTGTTACGATCAACATTTAATTCGTTTTGATTATCAACATTTCCTTCATTTCGATGCATATTTCCTTCATTTTGATTCTCATTTTCTCTTTACTATCAACGTTTCCTTCGTTTCGATGCATATTTCCTTCATTTTGATGCTCCTTTTCTCGTTACGATCAACATTACCTTCGTTTCGATGCATGTTTACTTCATTTTGATGTTCCTTTTCTTGTTACGATCAACATTTCATTCGTTTCGATGATCAACATTTCATTCATTTCGATGCAGATTTCGTTCTTTTTTATGCTCATTTTCTCGTTATGATTAATATTTCCTTCGTTTCGATGCATATTTCCTTCATTTTGATGCTCCTTTTCTCGTTATGATCAACATTACCTTCGTTTCGATGCATATTTACTTTATTTTGATGTTTCTTTTCTTGTTACGATCAACATTTCATTCGTTTCGATGCAGATTTCCTTCATTTTGATGCTCAATTTCTCGTTACGATCAACATTACCTTTGTTTCGATGCATATATACTTCATTTTGATGTTTCTTTTCTTGTTACGATCAATATTTCATTCGTATCGATGCAGATTTCCTTAATTTTGATGCTCCTTTTCTTGTTACGATCAACATTACCTTCGTTTCGATGCATATTTACTTCATTTTGATGTTCCTTTTCTTGTTACGATCAATATTTCATTCGTTTCGATGCTGATTTCCTTCTTTTTTATGCTCGTTTTCTCGCTACGATCAATATTTTCTTCGTTTCGATGCATATTTCCTTTGTTTTGATTCTCATTTTCTCTTTACGATCAACATTACCTTCGTTTCGATGCATATTTCCTTCATTTTGATGCTTATTTTCTCGTTACGATCAATATTACCTTCGTTTCGATGCATATTTACTTCATTTTGATGTTCCTTTTCTTGTTACGATCAACATTTCATTCGTTTCGATTATCAACATTTTATTCGTTTCGATGCAGATTTTCTTCTTTTTGATGCTCGTTTTCTCGTTACGATCAATATTTCCTTCGTTTCGATGCATATTTACTTTATTTTGATGCTCCTTTTCTCGTTACGATCAGCATTTCCTTCGTTTCTATGCATATTTACTTCATTTTGATGTTCCTTTTCTTGTTAGATCAACATTTCATTCATTTCGATGCAGATTTCCTTCATTTTGATGCTCCTTTTCTCGTTACGATCAACATTACCTTTGTTTCGATGCATATTTCCTTCATTTTGATGTTCCTTCTCTTGTTATGATCAACATTTCATTCGTTTCGATGCAGATTTCCTTCATTTTGATGCTCCTTTTCTTGTTACGATCAACATTACCTTCGTTTCGATGCATATTTACTTCATTTTGATGTTCCTTTTCTTGTTACGATCAACATTTCATTTGTTTCGATGCAGATTTCCTTCTTTTTATGCTCATTTTCTCGTTATGATTAATATTTCCTTCGTTTCGATGCATATTTCCTTTATTTTGATGCTCATTTTCTCGTTACGATCAACATTACCTTCATTTCGATGCATATTTACTTTATTTTGATGTTCCTTTTCTTGTTACGATCAACATTTCATTCGTTTCGATGCTGATTTCCTTCATTTTGATGCTCCTTTTCTCGTTACAATCAACATTACCTTCGTTTTGATGCATATTTACTTCATTTTGATGTTCCTTTTCTTGTTACGATCAACATTTAATTCGTTTCGATGCAGATTTCCTTCTTTTTTATGCTCGTTTTCTCGTTACGATCAATATTTTCTTCGTTTCGATGCATATTTCCTTCATTTTTATTCTCATTTTCTCTTTACGATCAACATTAACTTCGTTTCGATGCATATTCACTTAATTTTGATGCTTCTTTTCTCGTTACGATCAATATTTCCTTCGTTTCGATGCATATTTCCTTTATTTTGATGATCATTTTCTCGTTACGATCAACATTACCTTCGTTTCGATGCATATTTACTTCATTTTGATGTTCCTTTTCTTGTTACGATCAACATTTCATTCGTTTCGATTATCAACAATTCATCCGTTTCGATGCAGATTTCCTTCTTTTTGATTCTCATTTTCTCGTTACGATCAATATTTCCTTTATTTCGATGAATATTTACTTCATTTTGATGCTCCTTTTCTCGTTACGATCAATATTTCCTTCGTTTCGATGCATATTTACTTCATTTTGATGCTCCTTTTCTCGTTACGAACAATATTTCCTTCGTTTCGATGCATATTTACTTCATTTTGATGCTCGTTTTCTCATTACGATCAATATTTCCTCCGTTTCGAAGCATATTTCCTTCATTTTGATGCTCCTTTTCTCGTTACGATCAACATTACCTTCGTTCGATGCATGTTTACTTCATTTTGATGTTCCTTTTCTTGTTATAATCAACATTTCATTCGTTTTGATTATCAACATTTCATTCGTTTCGATGCAGATTTCCTTCTTTTTGATGCTCGTTTTCTCGTTACGATCAATATTTCCTTCATTTCGATGCATATTTACTCCATTTTGATGCTCGTTTTCTCGTTACGATAAATATTTCCTTCGTTTCAATGCATATTTCCTTCATTTTGATGCTCCTTTTCTCGTTACGATCAACATTACCTTCGTTTCGATGCATATTTACTTCATTTTGATGTTCCTTTTCTTGTTACGATCAACATTTCATTCGTTTCGATTATCAACATTTCATTCGTTTCGACGCAGATTTCCTTCTTTTTTATGCTCGTTTTCTCGTTACGATCAATAATTCCTTCGTTTCGATGCATATTTCCTTCGTTTTGATTCTCATTTTTCTTTACGATCATCATTTCCTTCGTTTCGATGCATATTTACTTCATTTTAATGCTCCTTTTCTCTTTACGATCAACATTTTCTTCGTTTCGATGCATATTTACTTCATTTTAATGCTCCTTTTCTCTTTACGATCAATATTTTCTTCGTTTCGATGCATATTTACTTCATTTTGATGCTCGTTTTCTCGTTACGATCAATATTTCCTCCGTTTCGATGCATATTTCCTTCATTTTGATACTCCTTTTCTCATTACGATCAACATTACCTTTGTTTCGATGCATATTTACTTCATTTTGATGTTCCTTTTCTTGTTACGGTCAACATTTCATTCGTTTTGATTATCAACATTTCCTTCATTTCGATGCATATTTCCTTTATTTTGATTCTCATTTTCTCTTTACTATCAATGTTTCCTTCGTTTCGATGCATATTTCCTTCATTTTGATGCTCCTATTCTCGTTACGATCAACATTACTTTCGTTTCGATGCATGTTTACTTCATTTTGAGGTTCCTTTTCTTGTTACGATCAACATTTCATTCGTTTCGATGATCAATATTTCATTCATTTCGATGCAGATTTCATTCTTTTTTATGCTCATTTTCTCGTTATGATTAATATTTCCTTCGTTTCGATGCATATTTCCTTCATTTTGATGCTCCTTTTCTCGTTATGATCAACATTACCTTCGTTTCGATGCATATTTACTTTATTTTGATGTTTCTTTTCTCGTTACGATCAACATTTCATTCGTTTTGATGCAGATTTCCTTCATTTTGATGCCCATTTTCTCGTTACGATCAACATTACCTTCGTTTCAATGCATATTTACTTCATTTTGAGGTTCCTTTTCTTGTTACGATCAACATTTCATTCGTTTCGATGATCAATATTTCATTCATTTCGATGCAGATTTCATTCTTTTTTATGCTCATTTTCTCGTTATGATTAATATTTCCTTCGTTTCGATGCATATTTCCTTCATTTTGATGCTCCTTTTCTCGTTATGATCAACATTACCTTCGTTTCGATGCATATTTACTTTATTTTGATGTTTCTTTTCTCGTTACGATCAACATTTCATTCGTTTCGATGCAGATTTCCTTCATTTTGATGCCCATTTTCTCGTTACGATCAACATTACCTTCGTTTCGATGCATATTTACTTCATTTTGATGTTTCTTTTCTTGTTACGATCAATATTTCATTCGTTTCGATGCAAATTTCCTTCATTTTGATGCTCCTTTTCTCGTTACGATCAACATTACCTTCGTTTCGATGCATATTTACTTCATTTTGATGTTTCTTTTCTTGTTACGATCAATATTTCATTCGTTTCGATGCATATTTCCTTCATTTTGATGCTCCTTTTCTCGTTACGATCAACATTACCTTCGTTTCGATGCATATTTACTTCATTTTGATGTTCGTTTTCTTGTTACGATCAATATTTCATTCGTTTCGATGCAGATTTCCTTCTTTTTTATGCTCGTTTTCTCGCTACGATCAATATTTTCTTCGTTTCGATGCATATTTCCTTCGTTTTGATTCTCATTTTCTCATTACGATCAACATTACCTTCGTTTCGATGCATATTTAATTAATTTTGATGCTCCTTTTCTCGTTACGATCAATATTTCCTTCGTTTCGATGCATATTTCCTTCATTTTGATGCTCATTTTCTCGTTACGATCAATATTACCTTCGTTTCGATGCATATTTACTTCATTTTGATGTTCCTTTTCTTGTTACGATCAACATTTCATTCGTTTGAAAGGGTACTTTTTTTATGGTAAAAAATTCATTCGTTTCAATTATTTATCAAAAAGAAAACAAAGAAAGGGTTTGCTTGAAGAAGGAATTGTTGTGAAAAGCTTCGCTTCGTTCACCTCCATCTCCGTTTAGATTTAGTTCGTGATGAAGATAAAAAGACAATTACTGAAGATAAAAAAGGCCGACTACAATACAATTACAAGCCCAAGAAAATCCTAAATCGAAGAAAAGACCCGAAAGACCGGGAAGAATCGGACACAAGACACGTGCAAAAGCCCTTGTTTTCCACATCAAGCGTATCAACATTTCATTCATTTCGATGCAGATTTCCTTCTTTTTGATGCTCGTTTTCTCGTTACGATCAATATTTCCTTCGTTTCGATGCATATTTACTTCATTTTGATGCTCCTTTTCTCGTTACGATCAGCATTTCCTTCGTTTCTATGCATATTTACTTCATTTTGATGTTTCTTTTCTTGTTACGATCAACATTTCATTCGTTTCGATGCAGATTTCCTTCATTTTGATGCTCCTTTTCTCGTTACGATCAACATTACCTTTGTTTCGATGCATATTTCCTTCATTTTGATGTTCCTTCTCTTGTTACGATCAACATTTCATTCGTTTCGATGCAGATTTCTTTCATTTTGATGCTCCTATTCTTGTTACGATCAACATTGCCTTCGTTTCGATGCATATTTACTTCATTTTGATGTTCCTTTTCTTGTTACGATCAATATTTCATTCGTTTCGATGCAGATTTCCTTCTTTTTTATGCTCGTTTTCTCGTTAGGATCAATATTTTCTTCGTTTCGATGCATATTTCATTCGTTTTGATTCTCATTTTCTCTTTACGATCAACATTACATTCGTTTCGATGCATATTTACTTCATTTTGATGCTCCTTTTCTCGTTACGATCAATATTTCCTTCGTTTCGATGCATATTTACTTCATTTTGATGCTCGTTTTCTCGTTACGATCAATGTTTCCTCCGTTTCGAATCATATTTCCTTCATTTTGATGCTCCTTTTCTCGTTACGATCAACATTACCTTCATTTCGATGCATGTTTACTTCATTTTGATGTTCCTTTTCTTGTTATGATCAACATTTTATTCGTTTTGATTATCAATATTTCATTCGTTTCGATGGAGATTTCCTTCTTTTGATGCTCGTTTTCTCGTTACGATCAATATTTCCTTCATATCGATGCATATTTACTTCATTTTGATGCTCGTTTTCTCGTTACGATAAATATTTCCTTCGTTTCGATGCATATTTCCTTCATTTTGATGCTCCTTTTCTCGTTACGATCAACGTTACCTTCGTTTCGATGCATATTTACTTCATTTTGATGTTCCTTTTCTTGTTACGATCAACATTTAATTCGTTTTGATTATCAACATTTCCTTCATTTCGATGCATATTTCCTTCATTTTGATTCTCATTTTCTCTTTACTATCAACGTTTCCTTCGTTTCGATGCATATTTCCTTCATTTTGATGCTCCTTTTCTCGTTACGATCAACATTACCTTCGTTTCGATGCATGTTTACTTCATTTTGATGTTCCTTTTGATGTTACGATCAACATTTCATTCGTTTCGATGATCAACATTTTATTCATTTCGATGCAGATTTCGTTCTTTTTTATGCTCATTTTCTCGTTATGATTAATATTTCCTTCGTTTCGATGCATATTTCCTTCATTTTGATGCTCCTTTTCTCGTTATGATCAACATTACCTTCGTTTCGATGCATATTTACTTTATTTTGATGTTTCTTTTCTTGTTACGATCAACATTTCATTCGTTTCGATGCAGATTTCCTTCATTTTGATGCTCAATTTCTCTTTACGATCAACATTACCTTTGTTTCGAAGCATATATACTTCATTTTGATGTTTCTTTTCTTGTTACGATCAATATTTAATTCGTATCGATGCAGATTTCCTTCATTTTGATGCTCCTTTTCTTGTTACGATCAACATTACCTTCGTTTCGATGCATATTTACTTCATTTTGATGTTCCTTTTCTTGTTACGATCAATATTTCATTCGTTTCGATGCAGATTTCCTTCTTTTTTATGCTCGTTTTCTCGCTACGATCAATATTTTCTTCGTTTCGATGCATATTTCCTTCGTTTTGATTCTCATTTTCTCTTTACGATCAACATTACCTTCGTTTCGATGCATATTTCCTTCATTTTGATGCTTATTTTCTCGTTACGATCAATATTACCTTCGTTTCGATGCATATTTACTTCATTTTGATGTTCCTTTTCTTGTTACGATCAACATTTCATTCGTTTCGATTATCAACATTTTATTCGTTTCGATGCAGATTTTCTTCTTTTTGATGCTCGTTTTCACGTTACGATCAATATTTCCTTCGTTTCGATGCATATTTACTTCATTTTGATGCTCCTTTTCTCGTTACGATCAGCATTTCCTTCGTTTCTATGCATATTTACTTCATTTTGATGTTCCTTTTCTTGTTAGATCAACATTTCATTCATTTCGATGCAGATTTCCTTCATTTTGATGCTCCTTTTCTCGTTACGATCAACATTACCTTTGTTTCGATGCATATTTCCTTCATTTTGATGTTCCTTCTCTTGTTACGATCAACATTTCATTCGTTTCGATGCAGATTTCCTTCATTTTGATGCTCCTTTTCTTGTTACGATCAACATTACCTTCGTTTCGATGCATATTTACTTCATTTTGATGTTCCTTTTCATGTTACGATCAACATTTCATTTGTTTCGATGCAGATTTCCTTCTTTTTATGCTCATTTTCTCGTTATGATTAATATTTCCTTCGTTTCGATGCATATTTCCTTTATTTTGATGCTCATTTTCTCGTTACGATCAACATTACCTTCATTTCGATGCATATTTACTTTATTTTGATGTTCCTTTTCTTGTTACGATCAACATTTCATTCGTTTCGATGTAGATTTCGTTCTTTTTTATGCTCGTTTTCTCGTTACGATCAATATTTCCTTCGTTTCGATGCATATTTACTTCATTTTGATGCTCATTTTCTCGTTACGATCAGCATTTCCTTTGATTCTATGCATATTTACTTCATTTTGATGCTCATTTCTCGTTACGTTCAATATTTCCTTCGTTTCGATGTATATTTCCTTCATTTTGATGCTCCTGTTCTCGTTACGATCAACATTACCTTCGTTTCAATGCATATTTACTTTATTTTGATGTTCCTTTTCTTGTTACGATCAACATTTCATTCGTTTCGATGCAGATTTCCTTCTTTTTTATGCTCTTTATCTCGTTATGATCAATATTTCCTTCGTTTCGATGCATATTTCCTTCATTTTGATTCTCATTTTTTCTTTACGATCAACATTACCTTCGTTTCGATGCATATTTCCTTCATTTTGATGCTCTTTTTCTCGTTACGATCAATATTACCTTCGTTTCGATGTATATTTACTTCATTTTGATGTTCATTTTCTTGTTACGATCAACATTTCATTCGTTTCGATTATCAACATTTCCTTCGTTTCGATGCATATTTTCTTCATTTTGATTCTCATTTTCTCTTTACGATCAACATTTTCTTCATTTCGATGCATATTTCCTTCATTTTGATGCTCCTTTTCTCGTTACGATCAACATTACCTTCGTTTCGATACATGTTTACTTCATTTTGATGTTCCTTTTCTTGTTACGATCAACATTTCATTCGTTTTGATGATCAACGTTTCATTCGTTTCGATGCAGATTTCATTCTTTTGATGCTCGTTTTCTCATTATGATTAATATTTCCTTCATTTCGATGCATATTTCCTTCGTTTTGATTCTCATTTTCTCTTTACGATCAATATTTCCTTCATTTCGATGCATATTTCCATCATTTTGATTCTCATTTTCTCTTTACTATCAACGTTTCCTTCGTTTCGATGCATATTTCCTTCATTTTGATGCTCATTTCCTCGTTACGATCAACATTACCTTCGTTTCGATGCATATTTACTTCATTTTGATGTTCCTTTACTTGTTACGGTCAATATTTCATTCGTTTCGATGCTGATTTCCTTCATTTTGATGCTCCTTTTCTCGTTACAATCAACATTACCTTCCTTTCGATGCATATTTACTTCATTTTGATGTTCCTTTTCTTGTTACGATCAACATTTCATTCGTTTCGATGCAGATTTCCTTCTTTTTCATGCTCGTTTTCTCGTTACGATCAATATTTTATTCGTTTCGATGCATATTTCCTTCATTTTTATTCTCATTTTCTCTTTAGGATCAACATTAACTTCGTTTCGATGCATATTCACTTAATTTTGATGCTTCTTTTCTCGTTACGATCAATATTTCCTTCGTTTCGATGCATATTTCCTTTATTTTGCTGATCCTTTTCTCGTTACGATCAACATTACCTTCGTTTCGATGCATATTTACTTCATTTTGATGTTCCTTTTCTTGTTACGATCAACATTTCATTCGTTTCGATTATCAACAATTCATCCGTTTCGATGCAGATTTCCTTCTTTTTGATTCTCATTTTCTCGTTACGATCAATATTTCCATTATTTCAATGAATATTTACTTCATTTTGATGCTCCTTTTCTCGTTACGATCAACATTTCCTTCGTTTCGATGCATATTTACTTCATTTTGATGCTCCTTTTCTCGTTACGAACAATATTTCCTTCGTTTCGATGCATATTTACTTCATTTTGATGCTCGTTTTCTCATTACGATCAATATTTCCTCCGTTTCGAAGCATATTTCCTTCATTTTGATGCTCCTTTTCTCGTTACGATCAACATTACCTTCGTTCGATGCATGTTTACTTCATTTTGATGTTCCTTTTCTTGTTATAATCAACATTTCATTCGTTTTGATTATCAACATTTCATTCGTTTTGATGCAGATTTCCTTCTTTTTGATGCTCGTTTTCTCGTTACGATCAATATTTCCTTCATTTCGATGCATATTTACTTCATTTTGATGCTCGTTTTCTCGTTACGATAAATATTTCCTTCGTTTCAATGCATATTTCCTTCATTTTGATGCTCCTTTTCTCGTTACGATCAACATTACCTTCGTTTCGATGCATATTTACTTCATTTTGATGTTCCTTTTCTTGTTACGATCAACATTTCATTCGTTTCGATTATCAACATTTCATTCGTTTCGATGCAGATTTCCTTCTTTTTTATGCTCGTTTTCTCGTTACGATCAATAATTCCTTCGTTTCGATGCATATTTCCTTCGTTTTGATTCTCATTTTTTCTTTACGATCATCATTTCCTTCGTTTCGATGCATATTTACTTCATTTTAATGCTCCTTTTCTCTTTACGATCAACATTTTCTTCGTTTCGATGCATATTTACTTCATTTTAATGCTCCTTTTCTCTTTACGATCAATATTTTTTTCGTTTCGATGCATATTTACTTCATTTTGATGCTCGTTTTCTCGTTACGATCAATATTTCCTCCGTTTCGATGCATATTTCCTTCATTTTGATGCTCCTTTTCTCATTACGATCAACATTACCTTTGTTTCGATGCATATTTACTTCATTTTGATGTTCCTTTTCTTGTTACGATCAACATTTCATTCGTTTTGATTATCAACATTTCCTTCATTTCGATGCATATTTCCTTTATTTTGATTCTCATTTTCTCTTTACTATCAATGTTTCCTTCGTTTCGATGCATATTTCCTTCATTTTGATGCTCCTATTCTCGTTACGATCAACATTACTTTCGTTTCGATGCATGTTTACTTCATTTTGAGGTTCCTTTTCTTGTTACGATCAACATTTCATTCGTTTCGATGATCAATATTTCATTCATTTCGATGCAGATTTCATTCTTTTTTATGCTCATTTTCTCGTTATGATTAATATTTCCTTCGTTTCGATGCATATTTCCTTCATTTTGATGCTCCTTTTCTCGTTATGATCAACATTACCTTCGTTTCGATGCACATTTACTTTATTTTGATGTTTCTTTTCTCGTTACGATCAACATTTCATTCGTTTCGATGCAGATTTCCTTCATTTTGATGCCCCTTTTCTCGTTACGATCAACATTACCTTCGTTTCGATGCATATTTACTTCATTTTGATGTTTCTTTTCTTGTTACGATCAATATTTCATTCGTTTCGATGCAAATTTCCTTCATTTTGATGCTCCTTTTCTCGTTACGATCAACATTACCTTCGTTTCGATGCATATTTACTTCATTTTGATGTTCGTTTTCTTGTTACGATCAATATTTCATTCATTTCAATGCAGATTTCCTTCTTTTTTATGCTCGTTTTCTCGCTACGATCAATATTTTCTTCGTTTCGATGCATATTTCCTTCGTTTTGATTCTCATTTTCTCATTACGATCAACATTATCTTCGTTTCGATGCATATTTAATTAATTTTGATGCTCCTTTTCTCGTTACGATCAATATTTCCTTCGTTTCGATGCATATTTCCTTCATTTTGATGCTCATTTTCTCGTTACGATCAATATTACCTTCGTTTCGATGCATATTTACTTTATTTTGATGTTCCTTTTCTTGTTACGATCAACATTTCATTCGTTTGAAAGGGTACTTTTTTTATGGTAAAAAATTCATTCGTTTCAATTATTTATCAAAAAGAAAACAAAGAAAGGGTTTGCTTGAAGAAGGAATTGTTGTGAAAAGCTTCGCTTCGTTCACCTCCATCTCCGTTTAGATTTAGTTCGTGATGAAGATAAAAAGACAATTACTGAAGATAAAAAAGGCCGACTACAATACAATTACAAGCCCAAGAAAATCCTAAATCGAAGAAAAGACCCGAAAGACCGGGAAGAATCGGACACAAGACACGTGCAAAAGCCCTTGTTTTCCACATCAAGCATATCAACATTTCATTCATTTCGATGCAGATTTCCTTCTTTTTGATGCTCGTTTTCTCGTTACGATCAATATTTCCTTCGTTTCGATGCATATTTACTTCATTTTGATGCTTCTTTTCTAGTTACGATCAGCATTTCCTTCGTTTCTATGCATATTTACTTCATTTTGATGTTTCTTTTCTTGTTACGATCAACATTTCATTCGTTTCGATGCAGATTTCCTTCATTTTGATTCTCCTTTTCTCGTTACGATCAACATTACCTTTGTTTCGATGCATATTTCCTTCATTTTGATGTTCCTTCTCTTGTTACCATCAACATTTCATTCGTTTCGATGCAGATTTCCTTCATTTTGATGCTCCTATTCTTGTTACGATCAACATTGCCTTCGTTTCGATGCATATTTACTTCATTTTGATGTTTCTTTTCTTGTTACGATCAATATTTCATTCGTTTCGATGCAGATTTTCTTCTTTTTTATGCTCGTTTTCTCGTTACGATCAATATTTTCTTCGTTTCGATGCATATTTCATTCGTTTTGGTTCTCATTTTCTCTTTACGATCAACATTACATTCGTTTCGATGCATATTTACTTCATTTTGATGCTCTTTTTCTCGTTACGATCAACATTACCTTCGTTTGATGCATATTTACTTCATTTTGATGTTCCTTTTCTTGTTACGATCAACATTTCATTCGATTCGATTATCAACATTTCATTCGTTTCGATGCAAATTTCTTTCTTTTTTATGCTCGTTATCTCGTTACGATCAATAATTCCTTCGTTTCGATGCATATTTCCTTCGTTTTGTTTCTCATTTTTTCTTTACGATCAATATTTCCTTCATTTCGATGCATATGTACTTCATTTTAATGCTCCTTTTCTCTTTACGATCAACATTTTTTTCGTTTCAATGCATATTTACTTCATTTTGATGCTCATTTTCTCGTTACGATCAATATTTCCCCCGTTTCGATGCATATTTCCTTCATTTTGATGCTCCTTTTCTCATTACGATCAACATTACCTTTGTTTCGATGCATATTTACTTCATTTTGATGTTCCTTTTCTTGTTACGATCAACATTTAATTCGTTTTGATTATCAACATTTCCTTCATTTCGATGCATATTTCCTTCATTTTGATTCTCATTTTCTCTTTACTATCAATGTTTCCTTCCTTTCGATGCATATTTCCTTCATTTTGATGCTCCTTTTCTCGTGACGATCAACATTACCTTCGTTTCGATGCATGTTTACTTCATTTTGATGTTCCTTTTCTTGTTACGATCAACATTTCATTCATTTCGATGATCAACATTTTATTCATTTCGATGCAGATTTCGTTCTTTTTTATGCTTATTTTCTCGTTATGATTAATATTTCCTTCGTTTCGATGCATATTTCCTTCATTTTGATGCTCCTTTTCTCGTTATGATCAACATTACCTTCGTTTCGATGCATATTTACTTTATTTTGATGTTTCTTTTCTTGTTACGATCAACATTTCATTCGTTTCGATGCAGATTTCCTTCATTTTGATGCTCAATTTCTAGTTACGATCAACATTACCTTTGTTTCGATGCATATTTACTTCATTTTGATGTTTCTTTTCTTGTTACGATCAATATTTCATTCGTATCGATGCATATTTCCTTCATTTTGATGCTCCTTTTCTTGTTACGATCAACATTACCTTTGTTTCGATGCATATTTACTTCATTTTGATGTTCCTTTTCTTGTTACGATCAATATTTCATTCGTTTCGATGCAGATTTCCTTCTTTTTTATGCTCGTTTTCTCGCTACGATCAATATTTTCTTCGTTTCGATGCATATTTCCTTCGTTTTGATTCTCATTTTCTCTTTACGATCTACATTACCTTCGTTTCGATGCATATTTCCTTCATTTTGATGCTTATTTTCTCGTTACGATCAATATTACCTTCGTTTCGATGCATATTTACTTCATTTTGATGTTCCTTTTCTTGTTACGATCAACATTTCATTCATTTCGATTATCAACATTTCATTCGTTTCGATGCAGATTTTCTTCTTTTTGATGCTCGTTTTCTCGTTATGATCAATATTTCCTTCGTTTCGATGCATATTTACTTCATTTTGATGCTCCTTTTCTCGTTACGATCAGCATTTCCTTCGTTTCTATGCATATTTACTTCATTTTGATGTTCCTTTTCTTGTTAGATCAACATTTCATTCATTTCGATGCAGATTTCCTTCATTTTGATGCTCCTTTTCTCGTTACGATCAACATTACCTTTGTTTCGATGCATATTTCCTTCATTTTGATGTTCCTTCTCTTGTTACGATCAACATTTCATTCGTTTCGATGCAGATTTCCTTCATTTTGATGCTCCTTTTCTTGTTATGATCAACATTACCTTCGTTTCGATGCATATTTACTTCATTTTGATGTTCCTTTTCTTGTTACGATCAACATTTCATTTGTTTCGATGCAGATTTCCTTCTTTTTATGCTCATTTTCTCGTTATGATTAATATTTCCTTCGTTTCGATGCATATTTCCTTTATTTTGATGCTCATTTTCTCGTTATGATCAACATTACCTTCGTTTCGATGCATATTTACTTTATTTTGATGTTTCTTTTCTTGTTACGATCAACATTTCATTCGTTTCGATGCAGATTTTCTTCATTTTGATGCTCCTTTTCTCGTTACGATCAACATTACCTTCGATTCGATGCATATTTACTTCATTTTGATGTTCCTTTTCTTGTTACGATCAATATTTCATTCGTTTCGATGCAGATTTCCTTCATTTTGATGCTCCTTTTCTCGTTATGATCAACATTACCTTCGTTTCGATGCATATTTACTTCATTTTGATGTTCCTTTTCTTGTTACGATCAATATTTCATTCGTTTTGATGCAGATTTCCTTCTTTTTTAAGCTCGTTTTCTCGCTACGATCAATATTTTCTTCGTTTCGATGCATATTTCCTTCGTTTTGATTCTCATTTTCTCTTTACGATCAACATTACCTTCGTTTCGATGCATATTTACTTAATTTTGATGCTCATTTTCTCGTTACGATCAATATTTCCTTCGTTTCGATGCATATTTCCTTCATTTTGATGCTCCTTTTCTCGTTACGATCAATATTACCTTCGTTTCGGTGCATATTTACTTCATTTTGATGTTCCTTTTCTTGTTACGATCAACATTTCATTCATTTCGATTATCAACATTTCATTCGTTTCGATGCAAATTTCCTTCTTTTTGATGCTCGTTTTCTCGTTACGATCAATATTTCCTTCGTTTCGATGCATATTTACTTCATTTTGATGCTCCTTTTCTCGTTACGATCAATATTTCCTTTGTTTCTATGCATATTTACTTCATTTTGATGTTTATTTTCTCGTTACGATCAATATTTCCTTCGTTTCGATGCATATTTCCTTTATTTTGATGCTCCTTTTATCGTTACGATCAACATTACCTTCGTTTCAATGCATATTTACTTCATTTTGATGTTCCTTTTCTCGTTAAGATCAATATTTCATTCGTTTCGATGCAGATTTCCTTCTTTTTATGCTCGTTTTCTCGTTACGATCAATATTTCCTTCGTTTCGATGCATATTTCCTTCATTTTGATTCTCATTTTTTCTTTACGATCAACATTACCTTCATTTCGATTCATATTTACTTCATTTTGATGTTCCTTTTCTTGTTACGATCAACATATCCTTCGTTTCGATGCGTATTTACTTTATTTTGATGCTCGTTTTCTCGTTACGATCAATATTTCCTCCGTTTCGATGCATATTTCCTTCCTTTTGATTCTCATTTTCTCGTTACGAACAACATTTCCTTCGTTTCGATGCATATTTACTTCATTTTGATGCTCGTTTTCTCGTTACTATCAATATTTCCTCCGTTTTGATGCATATTTACTTCATTTTGATGCTCCTTTTCTCGTTACGATCAATATTACCTTCGTTTCGATGCATATTTCCTTCGTTTTGATTCTCATTTTCTCTTTACGATCAATATTTCCTTAAGATGCATATTTCCTTCATTTTGATTCTCATTTTCTCTTTACTATCAACGTTTCCTTCGTTTCGATGCATATTTCCTTCATTTTGATGCTCCTTTCCTCGTTACGATCAACATTACCTTCGTTTCGATGCATATTTACTTCATTTTGATGTTCCTTTACTTGTTACGGTCAACATTTCATTCATTTCGATGCTGATTTCCTTCATTTTGATGCTCCTTTTCTCGTTACGATTAACATTACCTTCGTTTCGATGCATATTTACTTCATTTTGATGTTCCTTTTCTTGTTACGATCAACATTTCATTCGTTTCGATGCAGATTTCCTTCTTTTTTATGCTCGTTTTCTCGTTACGATCAATATTTTCTTCGTTTCGATGCATATTTCCTTCATTTTGATTCTCATTTTCTCTTTACGATCAACATTAACTTCATTTCGATGCATATTCACTTAATTTTGATGCTCCTTTTCTCGTTACGATCAATATTTCCTTCGTTTCGATGCATATTTCCTTCATTTTGATGATCCTTTTCTCGTTACGATCAATATTACCTTCGTTTCGATGCATATTTACTTCATTTTGATGTTCCTTTTCTTGTTACGATCAACATTTAATTCGTTTCGATTATCAACATTTCATCCATTTCGATGCTGATTTCTGATAGGGGTTTTCTCAACACACAAATTAATCCTCAAGTATAAGGATATCAATTGTAGTCGCGAAGATGACCAAGTTACAATATCGAACCCACGGGACGAATAAATATCAATTTTGTGATCTTCTAGTATATTTTAGACTATGTTGGTAATTGTAAAGGTTTAATGGATAGTAACTTCTAATCGAATTAACAAAAGAAATAGCAAAAGTAGAGAGAAGTGAGTTGTGATCAATAAGAATGATAGGTAGTTCATTGGGTCATCCAGTTTCACTAGCAATTCGTATTTTCGTATGATGGTGTCCGACTCTGCCCTGTGGTTTGTGGACGCATCACTAGACCATGCAAGTTTACTCTATAGACACAAGTAAATATGCGCTTGACACGTGTGAATAACATCGGAGCAAGAGATATGCTTCATCCCCCTTTCTAGGTACTACCATAATCCATTATCTTCTACGTCTAGAATCTAACCCGATTTGATCTCCCTTTTTAGGTACTATAAAGTTATACTCTTCATCCTATTCATCAACCCGAATTCAATTCAATTCATGAATATTCTTATAAGACAGTTCTAATAATACTTCGGAATCCCTTCACTTAGAATTATAACAATAAACCCTGCTCAGTAGTGAACGCACTCAATCAATAACCATGTTATGTATTCAGACTCTACACAACGATCATTGATGCACAAAACGACTATGAGTATGGATTAAATATGCAATCTTATATAAAACAAACCACAGGTAGTGTTGTACGGAGTTTTACACACGAAACACGAATTACATCATGAAACTTTCATAACCCTAGAACTACCAAGGTGGTTCTAGCCCATGATTGATCTAGGAACAATCATGGTTAGATTAATCATTCTTACTTGAACCTTCAGTGAACCTCTGTCACAGCCCTCCGAATGGATCACCACCTCTACTCTTGTCTCTCCTACGATTGACGATCAAAAAGCTCTCTTTATTCTCTGTATGAGCCTCCTTTTATACTTGTAATCACGTCTCTAGGGCTTGGAATGGGCTTTCTAAGTGATCTCACGCGTTTCGGCCTCGAAAATCCGGATAAGGTAAGTTCTCGCACACAGGTTCGACCACGTCAAGCAGGTCGAACCCCGAGCCACAGGTCGAACCCCAGGTCGAACCCCGCTACTGGAAGAATTCTGCACAGGTTCGACCTTCTGGACAGGTCGAACCACTTAGGTTTTGGTCGAACCCCAGGTCGAACCTCAGCACTGGACAACTCTTGCTCTCGATTCGACCAACGGGCAAGTCGAACCCCAACATCGTGGTCGAATCCTCCTTCTTGCAAACTGGTTCGACCATGGTTCGACCTGATGGCCAGGTCGAACCAACTGAGTCATGGTCGAACCCTTCTCTGTATTGTCCAGCAACGTTGGTTCGACCTGCTGGAGAGGTCGAACCCTCCTCCAGCCAGGTCGAACCCACCTACTTCTTGGGCGGTTCGCGTGGCTTCGACTCCGTCTCTTTGATTATTGGCTCTTTCACTCCGTTTTTACTAAGAAAATACTCAAATAGCTCCACTAACATCTGATTCATGCTATTTCACAATATATATAGGTTTTCCACCTATTTCCACATCAAAACTCTCCAAAACTAGCACAAAACATAGCGCCAAACTTGTGAATTTACACACTCATCAAACCCCCAAACTTACATGTTGCTCGTCCCGAGGCAACCAATTTAAACCACATGAGTCGTGTATAATTCAACAAGATCAAGTACAACACATATTACACATGCCACTTCATTGAATCAAACAAGAATTACTTGCATCAAATATGTCACTCATGTAAAATCAATCTAATCACACACCATTCGGAGCACTAAGTAATCTCACTGACAAGATAAGTCTTTACTCTCATTCACTCGTGCGTGAGGCACTATAGGCTAGTATAAACACTCATATCAATTCATATTCACGCGTAACCATAAGCTTGGCAAAGGTCTCAGAAATCAACTTACATTAGATTAACACTAGGATCACAAAGGACTTGTTTCTAGGTTGTAATGTTGGCTCTTTGGAAAGGGTAGGAAAATTTGATCATAGTAACTTAATACACTAGTAGAGAGTTACCTTGGAGGTTCTTGATTTCCCATTTGGCTTCATATTCTCCTCCAATTCTTCTCTTGCACTTGCAATTATCAATTTTCCTTCTCTTCCTTGCATCAACATCATTCTTCTTTTAATTGCTCGGGTACCAGTTATAGGCACTACCCTTCTCGAACATCGTTCGGCTGTTTCTTAGAAACTTCAAGCCCCATGTATAAGCAATTCGGGGTACCAATTTTAGGCACTATCCCTAACAAGATTTAACCATACATATTTCTTACCGAACCTCATTCCATCTTCCCTTTGTTCCACACTCATTCACCTTATTCTCTCTACCAATGGATAGGGTATTTTCAAAGCTCAAATAAGGTAATTAAAGCTCGTATATCTGGCTTGCCAAAGAAAAAGCTTTTAAAAGGCTCAAACAGGGCTACCAAAGATTTATAAGATCATTAGGAAAGGTGAAATTTGGCTAAGTGACTCAATTAATCAAAAATGGCCTAAGATCATATCCTAATATTTCATCAATTGTAAGTTTCACACAAGACTCCAAGCCAAGTTCTAGAATACGTTCATACGAATGATTCTCTCAAGAATAAACTATCATGATTAATCATGATGAAGGCTCAAATCCTCACATAGGTAATCAATTCCTAATACTCCTCATAGCACATAATCAAAATCAATTCCTCATGAATTCCATATACTTAACAAATTATTCATGCTCTTTCCAAATGAAAATAAACACGTAAACATATGAATGCACATAATCAACACCCATACAGAGCAACGATACAAGATCAACTATATCAAGTACATTCCACTCACACATGAATCACACCCCAATCTGTAAAAATAAAAAGAAGAATGGGAGATAAGATGAATCGGAGAAACCAAAAGAAAACCTAAAACTACTCCTTAGGAGCATCATCATCCTCATCATCATCGTCATCCTCATCCATTCTATTTTCCACAGCTCGGCACAAACTGGTAATGTGTTTGTCCATCATATCAACTCGACTACTCACTCTACCAACACGCTCATCCAAGGCAGAATACCTTTCGTTCAGCGTGGCGTAGTTGGTGTTAGCGAGCGCGAGTTGCCTGTTCGTCTCTTGTTGTGTAGCTACCACCGCGATCAGCTGCTCATGAATTAAGCGAAGCTGCTCCCGAATACCTGGAACTGCTCGCCGCTGCTGCGGTTCTGGAGCATGCTGAGGCGCATCATGCTGCTCTCCTTCCGGAATCTCCATCTCCGGCTGCTCCTCTACCTGATCCTCCTCTTCAGACTGCTGTGGCTGAGGTGGACGGAACTCTCCTCGATCAACAATCTGCTGTAACTCAGCCATCCTTCCCTCAGCACACATCTGTGCTACCGCTCTCCAATCACCCCCCGACTTCGCTGCCACAGATAAAGCGGTGTGTCCTAGAGAATTCATTAGTCTATTCCTTGCTTCCCGAATAGTTGTCAAGTTGCTCACGTCGAAGGGGAATATAAATTCGAAAGGCTTGACACCTCTCGTGAAAAACCAATCTCCATTTCTAAAATGGGCAAACCCTCCCTTCGCGCACGTGCTCATAATCAAATCGGGTTCTCCTTCTACTGGTGTAATGCCGGTGAGGTCCAAGTTGTAATGCTCAGCCAAAATCGTCAATAACCCTCCAATATTCACCTTTTGAAAACCAATGGTCTTGAATCGATTCAGCTGCGCAATAAAATAGGCTCCAACGTTGAACTTCACTCCGTGCAACATACACCACAAGGCATATAACTCTCCTCTAGACACAACACTGCCCTCCGAGCGGGCGAACAACGTGTTGCTCAGGATGCGGTCCATGTACCTCAAGACAGGGTTCTTTATTGCGGAAGCACGAGCCTGTCTAGTCTTGTAATCACGAATCTCCCCCGTGATCTCCCTCTAAAATCGCTTTACACCGAATGCAGCACTTTCTAAACGAGGGATCTCCAAAGGTGTCTCAAACAGCTCGTTGAAATCCTCAGACGTCCATCTCCTACTCACTCCACCAAGCTGAAACGTACACCGATAGGGGTATCCAAGCGGGTCCTTCTCCATCTCAAACGAACAAACCACTTCCGCTGTAACATGGAAGTACGTCGGCCTCTTCAGCTCCATGAATCTTCGGATCCCTACTTGATCAAACATCCAAAATATATCATCCCCTATTCTCATTATCCTCATCGCTTCATCATCTTGGTATCGAGTGCGAGCTATCTTGTCTGAAACTTCTTCCCACTTCTCTTTAATCTCATCCCAACCTTGCATCCTAATCTTGAAGTTATCAGGCAAACGGTCTTGTAGCCTCAGTTTTCTTGTCACTTTGTCCAAGTTTGAAGGCCTGTCATGCCTCTTCTTTGATCTCTCCTCCTCTGCTTTTCCTTTCCCTTTGCTTGATACTTGTCCCTTTCCTGAAAACAAATACTTCAATCCAACCAACAAGACAAGAAAGCAAGTATTGTACTAGCACATCACATACTCTACTCAAGACTTCAAGCATCAATGCATATTCATACAAACTATCATCTCAACACCACTTGCTTATTCAACATTTTCAAAACATCTTCAATTATACCTTCTTTAATCATCAAAACAGAACCAACAAGCATGCATTAAGCAATTCAAGTAATTCAATCAAAAATTCAACATGCTTTCCTCCATAAACTACTTTAATTCTATCAATTTCAACCAAATCAACATGCTCATTCTATGATATATTCTATATCCTTGATTAATTCACATAAAAATCCAAGTTCTATCAATAATCAATCAACCACAATCCAAGAAACAAGAATTCATATGAAACCAATCAAAATATCAACATTCAACATGAAATTCAACCATACTCAACATCAATTCTCTATTACACATCAAATTGCTTACCTAAACCTTCAATCCTAGAGTAATTAAGTTGTAAAAAACGTACCTTGTGACTTGCCCATGGTGAAAAACCGATCGAAAACACAAAACACCCAGAAACGCGATTTCAGCCCTAACTCGCGACGAAATCCGCCCAAATCCGCGACCAAATCGATAATTCAAGGTGTAATGTTGTGTAATCGGTGCGAAATCAAGTGTAATTGAAGAATTTGTGCAAGGGTGTAGAGGTTCGAAGAGGGTTCGAGGTTTGATGTTTCGAAAAAGTGATCGAACCCCTCTGAAAATTCGAACTTAAAACGCGTACCTGGCTTGGTTCGACCTCGGGTTCGACCACCTGTACTGGTCGAACCATGGATGGCGAGGTCGAACCTCTCTTCTGGACAAACAATCTTCCTGGTTCGACCAGGGGTTCGACTTGCTAAACAGGTCGAACCTTTCATGAATTGGTCGAACCTCTCTTCTGGAAAACAGAGTGCTTCCGACTGACAGGTTCGACCTTAGGTTCGACCCCATGATCAGGTCGAACCACTATAGCTTTGGTCGAACCTCCTCTCTGGACAACTTTCAATGTCAGGTTCGACCATAGGTTCGACGTCATGGTCAGGTCGAACCACTATGGCTTTGGTCGAACCTACTCTCTGGACAACTTTCAACGCCGGTTCGACTTCCTCTGCTTTTGTTCGACCTCTGGCTCTGGTCGAACCACTGCTAGACTTGGTCGAACCTACCTCCTGATTTCCAAAACTGAGTGTTCTTCATTCACTACATACTTCAAACTTCAACACAACCTCATTAGGTATAATCTAGAGCACAACTTCAGAAATTGTTCCACATAATATCATTCATGAGTATCTCCGTATAAGAAAAACACAACCAAAAACCACTGAACATTAGGCAAATTGTAAAAAATCGTCACATCAAAATCGATTAAAATTTCAACATGGCCGCAAAAACCAATTCCCCTAACAAACAATACAAAGAAAAGATTATACTCTTAATGCTTCAATGAGGTAACAACATCACACCCCCCCAAACTTAGTAAAAACGTAAGTCGAAACTAAGTTTGAAAAGAGATGTAATTGCCTATTGGTAAGCATCTTAAATACAAAAATTTCTTACTCACACGAAAAAAATAAAGCAATAAAACGGAAGGGCAAGCCCCCAACAGGCGCTCATGTTTAACGTCGTAGAGTCACGACGGTACCAAATCAGAACAAGGTATCATCAAAAATGACACACGCATCATCCGGCGACCTATAATGCTTCAATCGATGCCCATTCGCCGCGATAACGTCACCATCTTTGTCAATAAGCTCATAACTCCCCCTCCTAAGGCTCGATGAATCATGAACGGTCCCGTCCACTTAGACTTCAACTTGCCTGCAAAGAGCTTTAAACGAGAGTTAAAAAGTAGTACCTCATCTCCTTGCTTGAACTCCTTGTACGAAATTTTAGAATCATGCCACCTCTTCATTCTTTCCTTATAAATCTCTGAATTCTTGAAAGCACGACTCCTAAACTCATCCAATTGATTCATGTGAGTTAGCCTCAACTCCTTTACATCCCTAAGGGTCAAGTTCAAGCGACGCAAAGCCCAAAACGCTTTGTGTTGGATTTCTACGGGTAAGTGGCACGGCTTCCCATAGACAATTTGATACGGTGACATATCTAATACCGTCTTGTAAGCGGTCCGGAACCCCCATAACACATCATCAAGCTTCATAGCCCAATCTTTTCGATTAGTTCCTACCACTTTCTCCAGAATTTGCTTTACTTGACGGTTGGAGACCTCCGCCTGCCCATTGGCTTGCGGATGATAGGGTGTAGTAACCCTATGCCTAACACCATAATCCTTAAGCACCTTCTCCAGAAATTTATTGACGAAGTGGGAACCTCCATCACTAACTAATGCTCTCGGAACTCCATAACGGGCAAAAATATGTTTCTTTAGGAAAGATAAAACAACTTTCGAATCATTAACACGAGTAGGAATTGCTTCCACCCACTTCGAAACATAATCCACCGCAAGAAGAATGTAGAGAAACCCATTCGACGGGGGAAAAGGTCCCATAAAATCGATCCCCCATACATCAAATATCTCCACGACTATGCTAGGCTGCAATGGCATCTCATCTCTCCTACCTATATTACCCATGCGCTGGCATCTATCGCAAGACGCCACATAGCTCTCACTATCTCTAAACAAAGTAGGCCAATAAAGAGCGGATTGAAGTACCTTAGCTGCAGTCTTTTGCGCTCCGAAATGCCCCCCATTCGGTTGTGCATGGCAGAACTCCAGCACACTTTCCATTTCCATCTCGGGTACACATCTTCGGACAATAGAATCTGTACAAATCTTATAAACAAACGGATCATACCATATAAATGTCTCAACATCTCTACGAAATTTCGCAAGTTGATATCGGTTGAGATCCCTTGGAATTTCACCAATGACAATGTAATTAACATAATCCGCGTACCATGGATCCATACCTTGCGCTGCAACCACACATGCTCGCTCGGCCCCTTCAACAGCCACAGCCATGATCTTCTCATCAGGGAACATCTCTTCAATATACTCGAAAGAATTATCACAATGCTCCCTAGTCTCCAACCTTGACAAGTGATCGGCCAACACATTTTCTGTTCCTTTCTTATCCCGAATCTCCAAGTCAAACTCCTGCAGTAGTAGAATCCATCTTATAATCTTAGGCTTTGTCTCCTTCTTCTCCATCAAATAACGAATCGCTGAGTGATCCGTATACACAATCGTCTTCATGCCAACCAAATACTGACGAAACTTATCGAATGCATACACAACAGCCAAAAACTCCTTTTCAGTTACCGTGTAATTCTTCTGTGCCACATCGAAAGTCTTACTCGCGTAGTAAATGGCGCAGAACTTCTTCTCCCTTAGCTGCCCAAGCACCACACCCAATGCTACATCACTTGCATCACACATAAGTACAAACGGTTGCGTCCAGTCCGGTGTGATCAAGATAGGGGCAGTAATAAGCGCCTCCTTCAAAACTTGAAAAGCTGTTAAACACTCATCATTAAACACAAAAGGAATATCCTTTTCAAGTAAATGAGATAAGGGCTTAGAGTATTTTGAGAAGTCTTTAATGAATCTCCTGTAAAAACCGGCGTGTCCAAGGAAGGATCGCACTCCTCTTTCATTGGTCGGTGGTGGAAGCTTCTCAATTGCCACCACCTTAGCACGGTCTACCTGTAATCCCTTGGCGGAAACATAATGCCCAAGAACAATCCCATCTTTCACCATGAAATGGCACTTCTCCCAATTCAAGACAAGATTAGTTTCTTGACACCTTTTCAAAACAACAGCAAGGTTAGACAAACACATATCAAAAGAAGAACCAAAAACTGAAAAATCGTCCATGAATACTTCCATGATCTTCTCTATCAAACCATCAAAAATCGCCATCATGCATCTCTGAAAAGTAGCAGGCGCATTACACAATCCAAACGGCATTTTCCTAAAAGCAAAGGTCCCGTAGGGGCAAGTAAAAGTGGTCTTTTCTTGATCCTCGGGAGCAATCATGATTTGATTATACCCCGAGTATCCATCCAAGAAACAATAGAACTCATACCCTGCAAGACGATCCAACATTTGATCCATAAATGGAAGAGGGAAGTGGTCCTTACACGTGTTCTCATTCAATTTCCTGTAATCCACACATGTACGCCATCCCGTAGGAATTCTCGTGGCTATCGCTTCTCCATCCTCAGGTTTCACTACAGTCATACCCCCCTTCTTAGCAACTACATGCAATGGACTCACATGGGGACTATCACTAATAGGAAATATAATTCCAGCATCCAACCACGTAAGAATTTGCTTCCTTATCACCTCTTGAATTGCGGGATTCACCCTACGCTGATTCTGAACACTAGCTTTGGCTTCATCCAACAACCTAATCCGATGCATACAATACGAAGGACTAATACCTTTCAAATCATCAAGTGACCACCCTATTGCAGACTGATACTTCCTCAAAACATCTAATAACTCCTCAAGTTGATCATCATTAAGAGAAGAAGATACAATTACCGGATATTGTGCATCATCACCAAGAAAAGCATACTTCAAGTGATCCGGCAATGGTTTCAACTCCTCTTTTCTTTTCTCCACTGGAGTGTTTTCATTATCCAAAGGCAAGTACTTCCTGGTCCATTTGACTTCTTCCACTTTATTTCTCTCCAATGCAAACCTGTCATCACCAAAAGCAAGTAAGTTTTCAAGAAATTCAATACATACCTCGTTAGAAAGTCCGTCAAGCTCCGTAGTGGGATAAGTAAGAGATTCCATCAAACATGTCTCAAGAGGATCCTTTGACAAGATCAAAGATATATCCTCCTTCACAATCTCCTCCACCACGTCAATACTATAACATTGGGACTCCATTGGCATTTTCATCGCTTTGTCCAAGTTGAAAAGTACTTCTTCTTTGTCCATTCTCAACTTCAGTTCTCCTTTCCGAACATCTATCATAGCTCCAGCCGTAGCAAGGAATGGCCTCCCCAAGATTAAAGGAACATTATCCTTGTCATCATCCATTTCTAATACAAGAAAATCCACAGGAAAAACTAGCTTCTCCACCTTTACTAGAACATCTTCAACTATTCCTTTCGGAAACGTCATTGATCTATCTGCCAATTGGAGAGCAACAGTTGTCGGGGTCATCTCCCCCAAACCAAGCTTCTGAAAGATGGACAACGGCATCAAATTGATGCTTGCCCCAAGATCACATAAAGCTTGCCGTGCTGGCCCCTTCCCGATCTCACAAAGAATAGTAAAGCTCCCCGGATCTTTCATCTTTGGTGGCAACTTCTTTTGAATAATTGAGCTACAATTCTCAGATAAGTTTACCGTTTCAACTCCGGTTAAGCTTCGCTTCTTCATCAATATGTCTTTAAGGAACCGAGCATAATATGGCATCTCCATGATTGCCTCTGAAAAAGGGATGTTCAAGCTTATCTTGTTCATTATCTCTGAAAACTTCTTGAACTTCTCTTCCAACCCCTTCTTCACTAGCTTGTAGGGAAACGGTGGAGGTATCTTTGTTTTGGGAATCCCCCATTCATCACGATCAACCTTTTCCGCTTTCTCCTTTTCGGCTCTTAATCGCTTAGCTCTTTCCCATTTTTTCTCAGCTATTATGTCTGTACTTTGCTCATTCCGTACCACTGGAGTTGCATCAACATCAAAAGGAACAACAGGTGCATCAAACAACACATCTCGGCGAGGTTCGACTGGGGTTCGACCAGGCTGAAAGGTCGAACCAGGACTGTATTGGTCGAACCTCTCTCCTGGAAGACTGATCTCATTCTGCTCCGGAGGTTCGACTTGGGTTCGACCAACATTAGAGGTCGAACCACTGACCCTTTGGTCGAACCGCTTCACTGTATAATTTCCATCCTTCGGTTCGACCTGGGTTCGACCTGAAGAATTGGTCGAACCTTCGTGATCGTGGTCGAACCGTTCCTGCGTCGAAACAGAGTGCTCTGGCCGATGAGGTTCGACCAGGGTTCGACCTGTAAAGTTGGTCGAACCCTCCGCGTGTTGGTCGAACCGCTCCTGCATCAAAACAGAGTGTTCTGGCCGATGAGGTTCGACCTGGGTTCGACCTGAAGAGTTGGTCGAACCCTCTGCGTGTTGGTCGAACCGCGGCTTAGAAAATTCCAACTTCGATTCCGGCCTCATCGGTCCCTCGTACTGCGTTCCTGACCTCAGTGTGATGGCATTACACGACTTTGGATTCTCTATACTCTGAGACGGAAACTTACCTTTTCCTACAGTTTGAGTCAATGTGTTCACATTCTCTGCAATTGTACCCATCAACAATGTGAGATCTTTCACTTGAGTGGACAAATCTCTGTGGTGATCATCAATCTTTTTCTCAAGCTTTGCCTCAAGGCGATTCACTCTTTCATCATTCTATACCATGTACCGGTTCACAGTATCCTCGAACCCAGGCTTTCCTTCTTCCACCTTTTCTCCCGGATCAACACCCATCGGAAGTTGCACTGCATTGTTCGTATTGCTCCATGAAAATTCAGGCCTCCTTGGTTGCTGTTGATAACTACCAGATGGACCACGATTATTCAAGTTCCCTCGATAGTTCCCTTGGTAGTTCCCTTGGTAGTTCCGGTTTCCTTGATTTGGGTACCTCGTTCCTTGGATACTTTGACCCATGGCATAATTTGCTTCCTCCAATTCGTCTTGGATGGTTCCATTATTCATCATCTCTTGCTGCAAGATTGGCACTCGTTGGGATATCTCGCTGATCTGCTTCTGTTGAGACTCAAGTAGCTTGTTGATATTAGACAAGCTCGAAACGATCTCATCCTCTCTCTTAGTCTTCACCATTGCTTGTTCAACCTGAGCTACCTTTCCAAGAACATACGTACCTCTAACTCTATCAGTGGCCCAATCCCTCGAATTCATTGATATGTCTTCAAACAATCTCTCGGCCTCAACGGATGACTTTGTAAGCAATGCTCCATTAGAAGAAGCATCAAGTAGCACTCTTGATTCACAGTCCAATCCGTTATAAAATATACTGATATATTGGGCTTTAGATAACCCATGTTGAGGACACTTCCTGAGCATGTCCTTGAATCTATCCCACGCTTCATGAAATTTCTCTCCCCCACTGATAGCAAATTGGTTAATATCTTGCTTCATCTTAAACACCTTCGAAGGTGGCATATACCTCTCCAAGAATCTTAACTTCAATTGCTCCCACGTGGTGCACTCAGCTGCATTAATAGTATCGTACCAATCCCTCGCCTTTTCAGTAAGCGAGAATTTGAACAAAAGGATCTTCCTAGCATCTTCATGTTCTCCTACGTTTTTTTGAGTACTTGCATAGCCCAAGAACTTGTTCAGATGCTGCTGCGGATCCTCGAAAGACCCTCCTGAAAAGGAGTTCCTTTCTATCATGCTAATAAGAGCGGGATGAAGATCGAACGCTGTGTTAGTTCCCCTTGCTCCTAAAAGCTCATAATTTCCAGCCCCATTATTTCTGAAAACCTCATGGATGGCTAGATTATCCGGATTCGCTGCCATGTTGACTGTTACTACTTCCAAATTAACTTCAGTTGTAGCCTCAATCGCTTGCGAAATCTGCTCGTCAACCTCAACTCCAAAATTCAGAGCTTCAGTTGAGTCTATTGCCTTTGCCTTGCTCTTCTTCTTTTTCTTCTTTCTTGATGATGCTCCAATCTCAGGATTATACGGTTCAAGATTACCTTTCTTTGATCTTGTGAGCATACACCTAAAACGAATAAGAAAGAAAACAACAAAACAAGGTAAATAGTCCTAATAAACTAGAAATAATACAAAAAAGATAGTTTACGCCGTCCCCGGCAACGGCGCCAAGAACTTGATAGGGGTTTTCTCAACACACAAATTAATCCTCAAGTATAAGGATATCAATTGTAGTCGCGAAGATGACCAAGTTACAATATCGAACCCACGGGACGAATAAATATCAATTTTGTGATCTTCTAGTATATTTTAGACTATGTTGGTAATTGTAAAGGTTTAATGGATAGTAACTTCTAATCGAATTAACAAAAGAAATAGCAAAAGTAGAGAGAAGTGAGTTGTGATCAATAAGAATGATAGGTAGTTCATTGGGTCATCCAGTTTCACTAGCAATTCGTATTTTCGTATGATGGTGTCCGACTCTGCCCTGTGGTTTGTGGACGCATCACTAGACCATGCAAGTTTACTCTATAGACACAAGTAAATATGCGCTTGACACGTGTGAATAACATCGGAGTAAGAGATATGCTTCATCCCCCTTTCTAGGTACTACCATAATCCATTATCTTCTACGTCTAGAATCTAACCCGATTTGATCTCCCTTTTTAGGTACTATAAAGTTATACTCTTCATCCTATTCATCAACCCGAATTCAATTCAATTCATGAATATTCATATAAGACAGTTCTAATAATACTTCGGAATCCCTTCACTTAGAATTATAACAATAAACCCTGCTCAGTAGTGAACGCACTCAATCAATAACCATGTTATGTATTCAGACTCTACACAACGATCATTGATGCACAAAACGACTATGAGTATGGATTAAATATGCAATCTTATATAAAACAAACCACAGGTAGTGTTGTACGGAGTTTTACACACGAAACACGAATTACATCATGAAACTTTCATAATCCTAGAACTACCAAGGTGGTTCTAGCCCATGATTGATCTAGGAACAATCATGGTTAGATTAATCATTCTTACTTGAACCTTCAGTGAACCTCTGTCACAGCCCTCCGAATGGATCACCACCTCTACTCTTGTCTCTCCTACGATTGACGATCAAAAAGCTCTCTTTATTCTCTGTATGAGCCTCCTTTTATACTTGTAATCACGTCTCTAGGGCTTGGAATGGGCTTTCTAAGTGATCTCACGCGTTTCGGCCTCGAAAATCCGGATAAGGTAAGTTCTCGCACACAGGTTCGACCACGTCAAGCAGGTCGAACCCCGAGCCACAGGTCGAACCCCAGGTCGAACCCCGCTACTGGAAGAATTCTGCACAGGTTCGACCTTCTGGACAGGTCGAACCACTTAGGTTTTGGTCGAACCCCAGGTCGAACCTCAGTACTGGACAACTCTTGCTCCCGATTCGACCAACGGGCAAGTCGAACCCCAACATCGTGGTCGAATCCTCCTTCTTGCAAACTGGTTCGACCATGGTTCGACCTGATGGCCAGGTCGAACCAACTGAGTCATGGTCGAACCCTTCTCTGTATTGTCCAGCAACGTTGGTTCGACCTGCTGGAGAGGTCGAACCCTCCTCCAGCCAGGTCAAACCCACCTACTTCTAAGGCGGTTCGCGTGGCTTCGACTCCGTCTCTTCAATTCTTGGCTCTTTCACTCCGTTTTTACTAAGAAAACACTCAAATAGCTCCACTAACATCTGATTCATGCTATTTCACAATATATATAGGTTTTCCACCTATTTCCACATCAAAACTCTCCAAAACTAGCACAAAACATAGCGCCAAACTTGTGAATTTACACACTCATCAATTTCCTTCTTTTTGATTCTCGTTTTCTCGTTACGATCAATATTTCCTTCGTTTCGATGCATATTTACTGCATTTTGATGCTCCTTTTCTCGTTATGATCAGCATTTCCTTCGTTTCTATGCATATTTACTTCATTTTGATGCTCGTTTTCTCGTTACGATCAATATTTCCTTCGTTTCGATGCATATTTCCTTTATTTTGATGCTAATTTTCTCGTTACGATCAACATTACCTTCGTTTCGATGCAGATTTCCTTCTTTTTTATGCTCGTTTTCTCGTTACGATCAATATTTCCTTCGTTTCGATGCATATTTACTTCATTTTGATGCTCGTTTTCTCGTTACCATCAATATTTCCTTCGTTTCGATGCATATTTCCTTAATTTTGATGCTCCTTTTCTTTTTACGATAAACATTACCTTCGTTTCGATGCATATTTACTTTATTTTGATGTTTCTTTTCTTGTTACGATAAACATTTCATTCGTTTCGATGCAGATTTCCTTCATTTTGATGCTCAATTTCTCGTTACGATCAACATTACCTTTGTTTCGATGCATATTTACTTCATTTAGATGTTTCTTTTCTTGTTACGATCAATATTTCATTCGTATCGATGCAGATTTCCTTCATTTTGATGCTCCTTTTCTTGTTACGATCAACATTACCTTCGTTTCGATGCATATTTACTTCATTTTGATGTTCCTTTTCTTGTTACGATCAATATTTCATTCGTTTCGATGCAGATTTCCTTCTTTTTTATGCTCGTTTTCTCGCTACGATCAATATTTTCTTCGTTTCGATGCATATTTCCTTCGTTTTGATTCTCATTTTCTCTTTACGATCTACATTACCTTCGTTTCGATGCATATTTCCTTCATTTTGATACTTATTTTCTCGTTACGATCAATATTACCTTCGTTTCGATGCATATTTACTTCATTTTGATGTTCCTTTTCTTGTTACGATCAACATTTCATTCATTTCGATTATCAACATTTCATTCGTTTCGATGCAGATTTTCTTCTTTTTGATGCTCGTTTTCTCGTTATGATCAATATTTCCTTCGTTTCGATGCATATTTACTTCATTTTGATGCTCCTTTTCTCGTTACGATCAGCATTTCCTTCGTTTCTATGCATATTTACTTCATTTTGATGTTCCTTTTATTGTTAGATCAACATTTCATTCATTTCGATGCAGATTTCCTTCATTTTGATGCTCCTTTTCTCGTTACGATCAACATTACCTTTGTTTCGATGCATATTTCCTTCATTTTGATGTTCCTTCTCTTGTTACGATCAACATTTCATTCGTTTCGATGCAGATTTCCTTCATTTTGATGCTCCTTTTCTTGTTACGATCAACATTACCTTCGTTTCGATGCATATTTACTTCATTTTGATGTTCCTTTTCTTGTTACGATCAACATTTCATTTGTTTCGATGCAGATTTCCTTCTTTTTATGCTCATTTTCTCGTTATGATTAATATTTCCTTCGTTTCGATGCATATTTCCTTTATTTTGATGCTCATTTTCTCGTTACGATCAACATTACCTTCGTTTCGATGCATATTTACTTTATTTTGATGTTCCTTTTCTTGTTACGATCAACATTTCATTCGTTTCGATGCAGATTTCCTTCATTTTGATGCTCCTTTTCTCGTTACGATCAACATTACCTTCGATTCGATGCATATTTACTTCATTTTGATGTTCCTTTTCTTGTTACGATCAATATTTCATTCGTTTCGATGCAGATTTCCTTCATTTTGATGCTCCTTTTCTCGTTATGATCAACATTACCTTCGTTTCGATGCATATTTACTTCATTTTGATGTTCCTTTTCTTGTTACGATCAATATTTCATTCGTTTTGATGCAGATTTCCTTCTTTTTTAAGCTCGTTTTCTCGCTACGATCAATATTTTCTTCGTTTCGATGCATATTTCCTTCGTTTTGATTCTCATTTTCTCTTTACGATCAACATTACCTTCGTTTCGATGCATATTTACTTAATTTTGATGCTCCTTTTCTCGTTACGATCAATATTTCCTTCGTTTCGATGCATATTTCCTTCATTTTGATGCTCCTTTTCTCGTTACGATCAATATTACCTTCGTTTCGGTGCATATTTACTTCATTTTGATGTTCCTTTTCTTGTTACGATCAACATTTCATTCATTTCGATTATCAACATTTCATTCGTTTCGATGCAAATTTCCTTCTTTTTGATGCTCGTTTTCTCGTTACGATCAATATTTCCTTCGTTTCGATGCATATTTACTTCATTTTGATGCTCCTTTTCTCGTTACGATCAACATTTCCTTTGTTTCTATTCATATTTACTTCATTTTAATGTTTATTTTCTCGTTACGATCAATATTTCCTTCGTTTCGATGCATATTTCCTTTATTTTGATGCTCCTTTTCTCGTTACGATCAACATTACCTTCGTTTCAATGCATATTTACTTCATTTTGATGTTCCTTTTCTCGTTAAGATCAATATTTCATTCGTTTCGATGCAGATTTCCTTCTTTTTATGCTCGTTTTCTCGTTACGATCAATATTTCCTTCGTTTCGATGCATATTTCCTTCATTTTGATTCTCATTTTTTCTTTACGATCAACATTACCTTCATTTCGATTCATATTTACTTCATTTTGATGTTCCTTTTCTTGTTACGATCAACATTTCCTTCGTTTCGATGCGTATTTACTTTATTTTGATGCTCGTTTTCTCGTTACGATCAATATTTCCTCCGTTTCGATGCATATTTCCTTCCTTTTGATTCTCATTTTCTCGTTACGAACAACATTTCCTTCGTTTCGATGCATATTTACTTCATTTTGATGCTCGTTTTCTCGTTACTATCAATATTTCCTCCGTTTTGATGCATATTTACTTCATTTTGATGCTCCTTTTCTCGTTACGATCAATATTACCTTCGTTTCGATGCATATTTCCTTCGTTTTGATTCTCATTTTCTCTTTACGATCAATATTTCCTTAAGATGCATATTTCCTTCATTTTGATTCTCATTTTCTCTTTACTATCAACGTTTCCTTCGTTTCGATGCATATTTCCTTCATTTTGATGCTCCTTTCCTCGTTACGATCAACATTACCTTCGTTTCGATGCATATTTACTTCATTTTGATGTTCCTTTACTTGTTACGGTCAACATTTCATTCATTTCGATGCTGATTTCCTTCATTTTGATGCTCCTTTTCTCGTTACGATTAACATTACCTTCGTTTCGATGCATATTTACTTCATTTTAATGTTCCTTTTCTTGTTACGATCAACATTTCATTCGTTTCGATGCAGATTTCCTTCTTTTTTATGCTCGTTTTCTCGTTACGATCAATATTTTCTTCGTTTCGATGCATATTTCCTTCATTTTGATTCTCATTTTCTCTTTACGATCAACATTAACTTCATTTCGATGCATATTCACTTAATTTTGATGCTCCTTTTCTCGTTACGATCAATATTTCCTTCGTTTCGATGCATATTTCCTTCATTTTGATGATCCTTTTTTCGTTACGATCAATATTACCTTTGTTTCGATGCATATTTACTTCATTTTGATGTTCCTTTTCTTGTTACGATCAACATTTCATTCGTTTCGATTATCAACATTTCATCCATTTCGATGCAGATTTCCTTCTTTTTGATTCTCGTTTTCTCGTTACGATCAATATTTCCTTCGTTTCGATGCATATTTACTACATTTTGATGCTCCTTTTCTCGTTATGATCAGCATTTCCTTCGTTTCTATGCATATTTACTTCATTTTGATGCTCGTTTTCTCGTTACGATCAATATTTCCTTCGTTTCGATGCATATTTCCTTTATTTTGATGCTCCTTTTCTCGTTAGGATCAACATTACCTTCGTTTCAATGCATATTTACTACATTTTGATGTTCCTTTTCTTGTTACGATCAACATTTCATTCGTTTCGATGCAGATTTCCTTCTTTTTTATGCTCGTTTTCTCGTTACGATCAATATTTCCTTCGTTTCGATGCATATTTACTTCATTTTGATGCTCGTTTTCTCGTTACCATCAATATTTCCTTCGTTTCGATGCATATTTCCTTAATTTTGATGCTCCTTTTCTTTTTACGATAAACATTACCTTCGTTTCGATGCATATTTACTTCATTTTGATGTTTCTTTTCTTGTTACGATCAACATTTCATTCGATTCGATGCATATTTCCTTCATTTTGATGCTCCTTTTCTCGTTACGATCAACATTACCTTCATTTCGATGCATGTTTACTTCATTTTGATGTTCCTTTTCTTGTTACGATCAACATTTCATTCATTTCGATGATCAACATTTCATTCGTTTCGATGATCAATATTTCATTCGTTTCGATGCAGATTTCATTCTTTTTTATGCTCGTTTTCTCGTTATGATTAATATTTCCTTCGTTTCGATGCATATTTCCTTCATTTTGATGCTCCTTTTCTTGTTACGATCAACATTTCATTCGTTTCGATGCAGATTTCCTTCTTTTTTATGCTCGTTTTCTCGTTACGATCAATATTTTCTTCGTTTCGATGCATATTTCCTTCGTTTTGATTCTTGTTTTCTCTTTACGATCAACATTACCTTCGTTTCGATGCATATTTACTTCATTTTGATGCTCCTTTTCTCGTTACGATCAACATTTCCTTCGTTTCGATGCATATTTACTTCATTTTGATGCTCCTTTTCTCGTTACGATCAATATTTCCTTCGTTTCGATGCATATTTACTTCATTTTGATGCTCGTTTTCTCGTTACGATCAATATTTCCTCCGTTTCGAAGCATATTTCCTTCATTTTGATGCTCCTTTTCTCGTTACGATCAACATTACCTTCGTTTCGATGCATGTTTACTTCATTTTGATGTTCCTTTTCTTGTTATGATCAACATTTTATTCGTTTTGATTATCAACATTTCATTCATTTCGATGCAGATTTCCTTCTTTTTGAAGCTCGTTTTCTCGTTACGATCAATATTTCCTTCATTTCGTGCATATTTACTTCATTTTGATGCTCGTTTTCTCGTTACGATAAATATTTCCTTCGTTTCGATGCATATTTCCTTCATTTTGATGCTCCTTTTCTCGTTACGATCAACATTACCTTCATTTCGATGCATATTTACTTCATTTTGATGTTCCTTTTCTTGTTACGATCAACATTTCATTCGTTTCGATTATCAACATTTCATTCGTTTCGATGCAGATTTCCTTCTTTTTTATGCTCGTTTTCTCGTTACGATCAATATTTTCTTCTTTTCGATGCATATTTCCTTCATTTTGATTCTCATTTTCTCTTTACGATCAACATTAACTTCATTTCGATGCATATTCACTTAATTTTGATGCTCCTTTTCTCGTTACGATCAATATTTCCTTCGTTTCGATGCATATTTCCTTCATATTGATGATCCTTTTCTCGTTACGATCAATATTACCTTCGTTTCGATGCATATTTACTTCATTTTGATGTTCCTTTTGTTGTTACGATCAACATTTCATTCGTTTCGATTATCAACATTTCATCCATTTCGATGCAGATTTCCTTCTTTTTGATTCTCATTTTCTCGTTACGATCAATATTTCCTTTGTTTCGATGCATATTTCCTTTATTTTGATGCTCCTTTTCTCGTTACGATCAACATTACATTCGTTTCAATGCATATTTACTTCATTTTGATGTTCCTTTTCTTGTTACGATCAACATTTCCTTCATTTCGATGCAGATTTCCTTCTTTTTTATGCTCGTTTTCTCGTTACGATCAATATTTCCTTCGTTTCGATGCATATTTACTTCATTTTGATGCTAGTTTTCTCGTTACCATCAATATTTCCTTCGTTTCGATGCATATTTCCTTAATTTTGATGCTCCTTTTCTTTTTACGATAAACATTACCTTCGTTTCGATGCATATTTACTTCATTTTGATGTTCCTTTTCTTGTTACGATCAACATTTCATTCGATTCGATGCATATTTCCTTCATTTTGATGCTCATTTTCTCGTTACGATCAACATTACCTTCATTTCGATGCATGTTTACTTCATTTTGATGTTCCTTTTCTTGTGACGATCAACATTTCATTCATTTCGATGATCAAGATTTCATTCGTTTCGATGATCAATATTTCATTCGTTTCGATGCAGATTTCATTCTTTTTTATGCTCGTTTTCTCGTTATGATTAATATTTCCTTCGTTTCGATGCATATTTCCTTCATTTTGATGCTCCTTTTCTCGTTACGATCAACATTACCTTCGTTTCAATGCATATTTACTTTATTTTGATGTTCCTTTTCTTGTTACGATCAACATTTCATTCGTTTCGATGCAGATTTCCTTCATTTTGATGCTCCTTTTCACGTTACGATCAACATTACCTTTGTTTCGATGCATATTTCCTTCGTTTTGATATTCCTTCTCTTGTTACGATCAACATTTCATTCGTTTCGATGCAGATTTCCTTCATTTTGATGCTCCATTTCTTGTTACGATCAATATTACCTTCGTTTCGATGCATATTTACTTCATTTTGATGTTCCTTTTCTTGTTACGATCAACATTTCATTCGTTTCGATGCAGATTTCCTTCTTTTTTATGCTCGTTTTCTCGTTACGATCAATATTTTCTTTGTTTCGATGCATATTTCCTTCGTTTTGATTCTTGTTTTCTTTTTACGATCAACATTACCTTCGTTTCGATGCATATTTACTTCATTTTGATGCTCCTTTTCTCGTTACGATCAACATTTCCTTCGTTTCGATGCATATTTACTTCATTTTGATGCTCCTTTTCTCGTTACGATCAATATTTCCTTCGTTTCGATGCATATTTACTTCATTTTGATGCTCGTTTTCTCGTTACGATCAATATTTCCTCCGTTTCGAAGCATATTTCCTTCATTTTGATGCTCCTTTTCTCGTTACGATCAACGTTACCTTCGTTTCGATGCATGTTTACTTCATTTTGATGTTCCTTTTTTTGTTGTGATCAACATTTTATTCGTTTTGATTATCAACATTTCATTCATTTCGATGCAGATTTCCTTCTTTTTGATGCTCGTTTTCTCGTTACGATCAATATTTCCTTCATTTCGATGCATATTTACTTCATTTTGATGCTCGTTTTCTCGTTACGATAAATATTTCCTTGGTTTCGATGCATATTTCCTTCATTTTGATGCTCCTTTTCTCGTTACGATCAACATTACCTTCGTTCGATGCATATTTACTTCATTTTGATGTTCCTTTTCTTGTTACGATCAACATTTCATTCGTTTCGATTATCAACATTTCATTCGTTTCGATGCAGATTTCCTTCTTTTTTATGCTCGTTTTCTCGTTACGATCAATAAATCCTTCGTTTCGATGCATATTTCCTTCGTTTTGATTCTCATTTTTTCTTTACGATCATCATTTCCTTCGTTTCGATGCATATTTACTTCATTTTAATGCTCCTTTTCTCTTTACGATCAACATTTTCTTCGTTTCAATGCATATTTACTTCATTTTGATGCTCGTTTTCTCGTTACGATCAATATTTCCTCCGTTTCGATGCATATTTCCTTCATTTTGATGCTCCTTTTCTCATTACGATCAACATTACCTTTGTTTCGATGCATATTTACTTCATTTTGATGTTCCTTTTCTTGTTACGATCAACATTACATTCGTTTTGATTATCAACATTTCCTTCATTTCGATGCATATTTCCTTCATTTTGATTCTCATTTTCTCTTTACTATCAACGTTTCCTTCGTTTCGATGCATATTTTCTTCATTTTGATGCTCCAATTCTCGTTACGATCAACATTACTTTCGTTTCCATGCATATTTCCTTCATTTTGATGATCCTTTTCTCGTTACGATCAATATTACCTTGGTTTCGATGCATATTTACTTCATTTTGATGTTCCTTTTCTTGTTACGATCAACATTTCATTCGTTTCGATTATCAACATTTCATCCATTTCAATGCAGATTTCCTTCTTTTTGATTCTCGTTTTCTCGTTACGATCAATATTTCCTTCGTTTCGATGCATATTTACTTAATTTTGATGCTCCTTTTCTCATTATGATCAGCATTTCCTTCGTTTCTATGCATATTTACTTCATTTTGATGCCGTTTTCTCGTTACGATCAATATTTCCTTCGTTTCGATGCATATTTCCTTTATTTTGATGCTCCTTTTCTCGTTACGATCAACATTACCTTCGTTTCAATGCATATTTACTTCATTTTGATGTTCCTTTTCTTGTTACGATCAACATTTCATTAGTTTCGATGCAGATTTCCTTCTTTTTTATGCTCGTTTTCTCGTTACGATCAACATTTCCTTCGTTTCGATGCATATTTACTTCATTTTGATGCTCGTTTTCTCGTTACCATCAATATTTCCTTCGTTTCGATGCATATTTACTTCTTTTTTATGCTCGTTTTCTCGTTATGATTAATATTTCCTTCGTTTCGATGCATATTTCCTTCATTTTGATGCTCCTTTTCTCGTTACGATCAACATTACCTTCGTTTCAATTCATATTTACTTTATTTTGATGTTCCTTTTCTTGTTACGATCAATATTTCATTCGTTTCGATGCAGATTTCCTTCATTTTGATGCTCCTTTTCTCGTTACTATCAACATTACCTTTGTTTCGATGCATATTTCCTTCATTTTGATGTTCCTTCTCTTGTTACGATCAACATTTCATTCGTTTCGATGCAGATTTCCTTCATTTTGATGCTCCATTTCTTGTTACGATCAATATTACCTTCGTTTCGATGCATATTTACTTCATTTTGATGTTCCTTTTCTTGTTACGATCAACATTTCATTCGTTTCGATGCAGATTTCCTTATTTTTTATACTCGTTTTCTCGTTACGATCAATATTTTCTTCGTTTCGATGCATATTTTCTTCGTTTTGATTCTTGTTTTCTCTTTACGATCAACATTACCTTCGTTTCGATGCATATTTACTTCATTTTGATGCTCCTTTTCTCGTTACGATCAACATTTCCTTCGTTTCGATGCATATTTACTTCATTTTGATGCTCCTTTTCTCGTTACGATCAATATTTCCTTCGTTTCGATGCATATTTACTTCATTTTGATGCTCGTTTTCTCGTTACGATCAATATTTCCTCCGTTTCGATGCATATTTCCTTCATTTTGATGCTCATTTTCTCGTTACGATCAACATTACCTTCGTTTCGATGCATGTTTACTTCATTTTGATGTTCCTTTTCTTGTTATGATCAACATTTTATTCATTTTGATTATCAACATTTCATTCATTTCGATGCAGATTTCCTTCTTTTTGATGCTCGTTTTCTCGTTACGATCAATATTTCCTTCATTTCGATGCATATTTACTTCATTTTTATGCTCATTTTCTCGTTACGATAAATATTTCCTTCGTTTCGATGCATATTTCCTTCATTTTGATGCTCCTTTTCTCGTTACGATCAACATTACCTTCGTTTCGATGCATATTTACTTCATTTTGATGTTCATTTTCTTGTTACGATCAACATTTCATTCGTTTCGATTATCAACATTTCATTCGTTTCGATGCAGATTTCCTTCTTTTTTATGCTCGTTTTCTCGTTACGATCAATAATTCCTTCGTTTCGATGCATATTTCCTTCGTTTTGATTTTCATTTTTTCTTTACGATCATCATTTCCTTCGTTTCGATGCATATTTACTTCATTTTAATGCTCCTTTTCTCTTTACGATCAATATTTTCTTTGTTTCGATGCATATTTACTTCATTTTGATGCTCGTTTTCTCGTTACGATCAATATTTCCTCCGTTTCGATGCATATTTCCTTCATTTTGATGCTCCTTTTCTCATTACGATCAACATTACCTTTGTTTCGATGCTTATTTACTTCATTTTGATGTTCCTTTTCTTGTTACGATCAACATTTCATTCGTTTTGATTATCAATATTTCCTTCATTTCGATGCATATTTCCTTCATTTTGATTCTCATTTTCTCTTTACTATCAACGTTTCCTTCGTTTCGATGCATATTTTCTTCATTTTGATGCTCCAATTCTCGTTACGATCAACATTACCTCCGTTTCGATGCATGTTTACTTCATTTTGATGTTTCTTTTCTTGTTACGATCATCATTTCATTCGTTTCGATGATCAACATTTCATTCATTTCGATGCAGATTTTGTTCCTTTTTATGCTCATTTTCTCGTTATGATTAATATTTCCTTCGTTTGGATGCATATTTCCTTCATTTTGATGCTCCTTTTCTCGTTATGATCAACATTACCTTCGTTTCGATGCATATTTACTTTATTTTGATGTTTCTTTTCTTGTTACGATCAACATTTCATTCGTTTCGATGCAGATTTCCTTCATTTTGATGCTCCTTTTCTCGTTACGATCAACATTACCTTAGTTTTGATGCATATTTACTTCATTTTAATGTTCCTTTTCTTGTTACGATCAATATTTCATTCGTTTCGATGCAGATTTTTTCTTTTTTATGCTCGTTTTCTCGCTACGATCAATATTTTCTTCGTTTCGATGCATATTTCCTTCGTTTTGATTCTCATTTTCTCATTACGATCAACATTACCTTCGTTTCGATGCATATTTAATTAATTTTGATGCTTCTTTTCTCGTTACGATCAATATTTCCTTCGTTTCGATGCATATTTCCTTCATTTTGATGCTCATTTTCTCGTTACGATCAATATTACCTTCGTTTCGATGCATATTTACTTCATTTTGATGTTCCTTTTCTTGTTACGATCAACATTTCATTCGTTTCGATTATCAACATTTCATTCGTTTCGATGCAGATTTCCTTCTTTTTGATGCTCGTTTTCTCGTTACGATCAATATTTCCTTCGTTTTGATGCATATTTACTTCATTTTGATGCTCCTTTTGTCGTTACGATCAGCATTTCCTTCGTTTCTATGCATATTTACTTCATTTTGATGTTTCTTTTCTTGTTATGATCAACATTTTATTCATTTTGATTATCAACATTTCATTCATTTCGATGTAGATTTCCTTCTTTTTGATGCTCGTTTTCTCGTTACGATCAATATTTCCTCCGTTTCGAAGCATATTTCCTTCATTTTGATGCTCCTTTTCTCGTTACGATCAACATTACCTTCGTTTCGATGCATGTTTACTTCATTTTGATGTTCCTTTTCTTGTTATGATCAACATTTTATTCGTTTTGATTATCAACATTTCATTCATTTCGATGCAGATTTCCTTCTTTTTGATGCTCGTTTTCTCGTTACGATCAATATTTCCTTCATTTCGATGCATATTTACTTCATTTTGATGCTCGTTTTCTCGTTACGATAAATATTTCCTTCGTTTCGATGCATATTTCCTTCATTTTGATGCTCCTTTTCTCGTTACGATCAACATTACCTTCGTTTCGATGTATATTTACTTCATTTTGATGTTCCTTTTCTTGTTACGATCAACATTTCATTCGTTTCGATTATCAACATTTCATTCGTTTCGATGCAGATTTCCTTCTTTTTTATGCTCGTTTTCTCGTTACGATCAATATTTTCTTCGTTTCGATGCATATTTCCTTCATTTTGATTCTCATTTTCTCTTTACGATCAACATTAACTTCATTTCGATGCATATTCACTTAATTTTGATGCTCCTTTTCTCGTTACGATCAATATTTCCTTCGTTTCGATGCATATTTCCTTCATATTGATGATCCTTTTCTCGTTACGATCAATATTACCTTCGTTTCGATGCATATTTACTTCATTTTGATGTTCCTTTTGTTGTTACGATCAACATTTCATTCGTTTCGATTATCAACATTTCATCCATTTCGATGCAGATTTCCTTCTTTTTGATTCTCGTTTTCTCGTTACGATCAATATTTCCTTCGTTTCGATGCATATTTACTGCATTTTGATGCTCCTTTTCTCGTTATGATCAGCATTTCCTTCGTTTCTATGCATATTTACTTCATTTTGATGCTCGTTTTCTCGTTACGATCAATATTTCCTTCGTTTCGATGCATATTTCCTTTATTTTGAAGCTCCTTTTCTCGTTACGATCAACATTACCTTCGTTTCAATGCATATTTACTTCATTTTGATGTTCCTTTTCTTGTTACGATCAACATTTCATTCATTTCGATGCAGATTTCCTTCTTTTTTATGCTCGTTTTCTCGTTACGATCAATATTTCCTTCGTTTCGATGCATATTTACTTCATTTTGATGCTCGTTTTCTCGTTACCATCAATATTTCCTTCGTTTCGATGCATATTTCCTTAATTTTGATGCTCCTTTTCTTTTTACGATAAACATTACCTTCGTTTTGATGCATATTTACTTCATTTTGATGTTCCTTTTCTTGTTACCTTCAACATTTCATTCGATTCGATGCATATTTCCTTCATTTTGATGCTCCTTTTCTCGTTACGATCAACATTACCTTCATTTCGATGAATGTTTACTTCATTTTGATGTTCCTTTTCTTGTTACGATCAACATTTCATTCATTTCGATGATCAACATTTCATTCGTTTCGATGATCAATATTTCATTCGTTTCGATGCAGATTTCATTCTTTTTTATGCTCGTTTTCTCGTTATGATTAATATTTCCTTCGTTTCGATACATATTTCCTTCATTTTGATGCTCCTTTTCTCGTTACGATCAACATTACCTTCGTTTCAATGCATATTTACTTTATTTTGATGTTCCTTTTCTTGTTACGATCAACATTTCATTCGTTTCGATGCAGATTTCCTTCATTTTGATGCTCCTTTTCTCGTTACGATCAACATTACCTTTGTTTCGATGCATATTTCCTTCGTTTTGATGTTCCTTCTCTTGTTACGATCAACATTTCATTCGTTTCGATGCAGATTTCCTTCATTTTGATGCTCCATTTCTTGTTACGATCAATATTACCTTCGTTTCGATGCATATTTACTTCATTTTGATGTTCCTTTTCTTGTTACGATCAACATTTCATTCGTTTCGATGCAGATTTCCTTCTTTTTTATGCTCGTTTTCTCGTTACGATCAATATTTTCTTCGTTTCGATGCATATTTCCTTCGTTTTGATTCTTGTTTTCTCTTTACGATCAACATTACCTTCGTTTCGATGCATATTTACTTCATTTTGATGCTCCTTTTCTCGTTACGATCAACATTTCCTTCGTTTCGATGCATATTTACTTCATTTTGATGCTCCTTTTCTCGTTACGATCAATATTTCCTTCGTTTCGATGCATATTTACTTTATTTTGATGCTCGTTTTCTCGTTACGATCAATATTTCCTCCGTTTCGAAGCATATTTCCTTCATTTTGATGCTCCTTTTCTCGTTACGATCAACATTACCTTCGTTTCGATGCATGTTTACTTCATTTTGATGTTCCTTTTCTTGTTATGATCAACATTTCATTCGTTTTGATTATCAACATTTCATTCATTTCGATGCAGATTTCCTTCTTTTTGATGCTCGTTTTCTCGTTACGATCAATATTTCCTTCATTTCGATGCATATTTACTTCATTTTGATGCTCGTTTTCTCGTTACGATAAATATTTCCTTCGTTTCGATGCATATTTCCTTCATTTTGATGCTCCTTTTCTCATTACGATCAACATTACCTTCGTTCGATGCATATTTACTTCATTTTGATGTTCCTTTTCTTGTTACGATCAACATTTCATTCGTTTCGATTATCAACATTTCATTCGTTTCGATGCAGATTTCCTTCTTTTTTATGCTCGTTTTCTCGTTACGATCAATAAATCCTTGTTTCGATGCATATTTCCTTCGTTTTGATTCTCATTTTTTCTTTACGATCATCATTTCCTTCGTTTCGATGCATATTTACTTCATTTTAATGCTCCTTTTCTCTTTACGATCAACATTTTCTTCGTTTCGATGCATATTTACTTCATTTTGATGCTCGTTTTCTCGTTACGATCAATATTTCCTCCGTTTCGATGCATATTTCCTTCATTTTGATGCTCCTTTTCTCATTACGATCAACATTACCTTTGTTTCGATGCATATTTACTTCATTTTGATGTTCCTTTTCTTGTTACGATCAACATTACATTCGTTTTGATTATCAACATTTCCTTCATTTCGATGCATATTTCCTTCATTTTGATTCTCATTTTCTCTTTACTATCAACGTTTCCTTCGTTTCGATGCATATTTTCTTCATTTTGATGCTCCAATTCTCGTTACGATCAACATTACTTTCGTTTCCATGCATATTTCCTTCATTTTGATGATCCTTTTCTCGTTACGATCAATATTACCTTCGTTTCGATGCATATTTACTTCATTTTGATGTTCCTTTTCTTGTTACGATCAACATTTCATTCGTTTCGATTATCAACATTTCATCCATTTCAATGCAGATTTCCTTCTTTTTGATTCTCGTTTTCTCGTTACGATCAATATTTCCTTCGTTTCGATGCATATTTACTTCATTTTGATGCTCCTTTTCTCATTATGATCAGCATTTCCTTCGTTTCTATGCATATTTACTTCATTTTGATGCTCGTTTTCTCGTTACGATCAATATTTCCTTCGTTTCGATGCATATTTCCTTTATTTTGATGCTCCTTTTCTCGTTACGATCAACATTACCTTCGTTTCAATGCATATTTACTTCATTTTGATGTTCCTTTTCTTGTTACGATCAACATTTCATTCGTTTCGATGCAGATTTCCTTCTTTTTTATGCTCATTTTCTCGTTACGATCAACATTTCCTTCGTTTCGATGCATATTTACTTCATTTTGATGCTCGTTTTCTCATTACCATCAATATTTCCTTCGTTTCGATGCATATTTACTTCTTTTTTATGCTCGTTTTCTCGTTATGATTAATATTTCCTTCGTTTCGATGCATATTTCCTTCATTTTGATGCTCCTTTTCTCGTTACGATCAACATTACCTTCGTTTCAATGCATATTTACTTTATTTTGATGTTCCTTTTCTTGTTACGATCAATATTTCATTCGTTTCGATGCAGATTTCCTTCATTTTGATGCTCCTTTTCTCGTTACGATCAACATTACCTTTGTTTCGATGCATTTTTCCTTCGTTTTGATGTTCCTTCTCTTGTTACGATCAACATTTCATTCGTTTCGATGCAGATTTCCTTCATTTTGATGCTCCATTTCTTGTTACGATCAATATTACCTTCGTTTCGATGCATATTTACTTCATTTTGATGTTCCTTTTCTTGTTACGATCAACATTTCATTCTTTTCGATGCAGATTTCCTTATTTTTTATGCTCGTTTTCTCGTTACGATAAATATTTCCTTCGTTTCGATGCATATTTCCTTCATTTTGATGCTCCTTTTCTCGTTACGATCAACATTACCTTCGTTTCGATGCATATTTACTTCATTTTGATGTTCCTTTTCTTGTTACGATCAACATTTCATTCGTTTCGATTATCAACATTTCATTCGTTTCGATGCAGATTTCCTTCTTTTTTATGCTCGTTTTCTCGTTACGATCAATAATTCCTTCGTTTCGATGCATATTTCCTTCGTTTTGATTTTTATTTTTTCTTTACGATCATCATTTCCTTCGTTTCGATGCATATTTACTTCATTTTAATGCTCCTTTTCTCTTTACGATCAATATTTTTTTCGTTTCGATGCATATTTACTTCATTTTGATGCTCGTTTTCTCGTTACGATCAATATTTCCTCCGTTTCGATGCATATTTCCTTCATTTTGATGCTCATTTTCTCATTACGATCAACATTACCTTTGTTTCGATGCTTATTTACTTCATTTTGAAGTTCCTTTTCTTGTTACGATCAACATTTCATTCGTTTTGATTATCAACATTTCCTTCATTTCGATGCATATTTCCTTCATTTTGATTCTCATTTTCTCTTTACTATCAACGTTTCCTTCGTTTCGATGCATATTTTCTTCATTTTGATGCTCCAATTCTCGTTACGATCAACATTACCTTCGTTTCGATGCATGTTTACTTCATTTTGATGTTCCTTTTCTTGTTACGATCAACATTTCATTCGTTTCGATGATCAACATTTCATTCATTTCGATGCAGATTTTGTTCTTTTTTATGCTCATTTTCTCGTTATGATTAATATTTCCTTCGTTTCGATGCATATTTCCTTCATTTTGATGCTCCTTTTCTCGTTATGATCAACATTACCTTCGTTTCGATGCATATTTACTTTATTTTGATGTTTCTTTTCTTGTTACGATCAACATTTCATTCGTTTCGATGCAGATTTCCTTCATTTTGATGCTCCTTTTCTCGTTACGATCAACATTACCTTAGTTTCGATGCATATTTACTTCATTTTGATGTTCCTTTTCTTGTTACGATCAATATTTCATTCGTTTCGATGCAGATTTCCTTCTTTTTTATGCTCGTTTTCTCGCTACGATCAATATTTTCTTCGTTTCGATGCATATTTCCTTCGTTTTGATTCTCATTTTCTCATTACGATCAACATTACCTTCGTTTCGATGCATATTTAATTAATTTTGATGCTCCTTTTCTCGTTACGATCAATATTTCCTTCGTTTCGATGCATATTTCCTTCATTTTGATGCTCATTTTCTCGTTACGATCAATATTACCTTCGTTTCGATGCATATTTACTTCATTTTGATGTTCCTTTTCTTGTTACGATCAACATTTCATTCGTTTCGATTATCAACATTTCATTCGTTTCGATGCAGATTTCCTTCTTTTTGATGCTCGTTTTCTCGTTACGATCAATATTTCCTTCGTTTTGATGCATATTTACTTCATTTTGATGCTCCTTTTGTCGTTACGATCATCATTTCCTTCGTTTCTATGCATATTTACTTCATTTTGATGTTTCTTTTCTTGTTACGATCAACATTTCATTCGTTTCGATGCAGATTTCCTTCATTTTGATGCTCATTTTCTCGTTACGATCAACATTACCTTTGTTTCGATGCATATTTCCTTCATTTTGATGTTCCTTCTCTTGTTACGATCAACATTTCATTCGTTTCGATGCAGATTTCCTTCATTTTGATGCTCCATTTCTCGTTACGATCAACATTACCTTTGATTCGATGCATATTTACTTCATTTTGATATTCCTTTTCTTGTTACGATCAATATTTCATTCGTTTCGATGCAGATTTCCTTCATTTTGATGCTCCTTTTCTCGTTACGATCAACATTACCTTCGTTTCGATGCATATTTACTTCATTTTGATGTTCCTTTTCTTGTTACGATCAATATTTCATTCGTTTTGATGCAGATTACCTTCTTTTTTATGCTTGTTTTCTCGCTACGATCAATATTTTCTTCGTTTCGATGCATATTTCCTTCGTTTTGATTCTCATTTTCTATTTACGATCAACATTACCTTCGTTTCGATGCATATTTACTTAATTTTGATGCTCATTTTCTCGTTACGATCAATATTTCCTTCGTTTCGATGCATATTTCCTTCATTTTGATGCTCCTTTTCTCGTTACGATCAATATTACCTTCGTTTCGGTGCATATTTACTTCATTTTGATGTTCCTTTTCTTGTTACGATCAACATTTCATTCATTTCGATTATCAACATTTCATTCGTTTCGATGCAAATTTCCTTCTTTTTGATGCTCGTTTTCTCGTTACGATCAATATTTCCTTCGTTTCGATGCATATTTACTTCATTTTGATGCTCCTTTTCTCGTTACGATCAGCATTTCCTTTGTTTCTATGCATATTTACTTCATTTTTATGTTCGTTTTCTCGTTACGATCAATATTTCCTTCGTTTCGATGCATATTTCCTTTATTTTGATGCTCCTTTTCTCGTTACGATCAACATTACCTTCGTTTCAATGCATATTTACTTCATTTTGATGTTCCTTTTCTCGTTACGATCAATATTTCATTCGTTTCGATGCAGATTTCCTTCTTTTTATGCTCGTTTTCTCGTTACGATCAATATTTCCTTCGTTTCGATGCATATTTCCTTCATTTTGATTCTCATTTTTTCTTTACGATCAACATTACCTTCATTTCGATTCATATTTACTTCATTTTGATGTTCCTTTTCTTGTTACGATCAACATTTCCTTCGTTTCGATGCATATTTACTTCATTTTGATGCTCGTTTTCTCGTTACGATCAATATTTCCTCCGTTTCGATGCATATTTCCTTCCTTTTGATTCTCATTTTCTCGTTACGAACAACATTTCCTTCATTTCGATGCATATTTACTTCATTTTGATGCTCGTTTTCTCGTTACGATCAATATTTCCTCCGTTTTGATGCATATTTACTTCATTTTGATGCTCCTTTTCTCGTTACGATCAATATTACCTTCGTTTCGATGCATATTTACTTCATTTTGATGTTCCTTTTCTTGTTACGATCAATATTTCATTCGTTTTGATTATCAACATTTCATTCATTTCGATGCAGATTTCCTTCTTTTTGATGCTCGTTTTCTCGTTATGATCAATATTTCCTTCATTTTGATGCATATTTACTTCATTTTGATTCTCGTTTTCTCGTTACGATCAATATTTCCTTCGTTTCGATGCATATTTCCTTTATTTTTATGCTCCTTTTCTCGTTACGATCAACATTACCTTCGTTTCGATGCATGTTTACTTCATTTTGATGTTCCTTTTCTTGTTACGATCAACATTTCATTCGTTTCGATGATCAACGTTTCATTCATTTCGATGCAACTTTCATTCTTTTGATGCTCGTTTTCTAATTATGATTAATATTTCCTTCATTTCGATGCATATTTCTTTCGTTTTGAATCTCATTTTCTCTTTACGATCAATATTTCCTTAAGATGCATATTTCCCTCATTTTGATTCTCATTTTCTCTTTACTATCAACGTTTCCTTCGTTTCGATGTATATTTCCTTTATTTTGATGCTCCTTTCCTCGTTACGATCAACATTACCTTCGTTTCGATGCATATTTACTTCATTTTGATGTTCCTTTACTTGTTACGGTCAACATTTCATTCATTTCGATGCTGATTTCCTTCATTTTGATGCTCCTTTTCTCGTTACGATCAACATTACCTTCGTTTCGATGCATATTTACTTCATTTTGATGTTTCTTTTCTTGTTACGATCAACATTTCATTCGTTTCGATGCAGATTTCCTTCTTTTTTATGCTCGTTTTCTCGTTACGATTAATATTTTCTTCGTTTCGATGCATATTTCTTTCATTTTGATTCTCATTTTCTCTTTACGATCAACATTAACTTCGTTTCGATGCATATTCACTTAATTTCGATGCTCCTTTTCTCGTTACGATCAATATTTCCTTCGTTTCGATGCATATTTCCTTCATTTTGATGATCCTTTACTCGTTACGATCAACATTACCTTCGTTTCGATGCATATTTACTTCATTTTGATGTTCCTTTTCTTGTTACGATCAACATTTCATTCGTTTCGATTATCAACATTTCATCCATTTCGATGCAGATTTCCTTCTTTTTGATTCTCGTTTTCTCGTTACGATCAATATTTCCTTCGTTTCGATGTATATTTACTTCATTTTGATGCTCCTTTTCTCGTTATGATCAGCATTTCCTTCGTTTCTATGCATATTTACTTCATTTTGATGCTCGTTTTCTCGTTACGATCAATATTTCTTTTGTTTCGATGTATATTTCCTTTATTTTGATGCTCATTACCTTCGTTTCAATGCATATTTACTTCATTTTGATGTTTCTTTTCTTGTTACGATCAACATTTCATTCGTTTCGATGCAGATTTCCTTCTTTTTTATGCTCGTTTTCTCGTTACGATCAATATTTCCTTTGTTTCGATGCATATTTACTTTATTTTGATGTTCGTTTTCTCGTTACCATCAATATTTCCTTCGTTTCGATGCATATTTCCTTAATTTTGATGCTTCTTTTCTTTTTACGATCAACATTACCTTCGTTTCGATGCATATTTACTTCATTTTGATGTTCCTTTTCTTGTTACGATCAACATTTCATTCGATTCGATGCATATTTCCTTCATTTTGATGCTCCTTTTCTCGTTACGATCAACATTACCTTCATTTCGATGCATGTTTACTTCATTTTGATGTTTCTTTTCTTGTTACGATCAACATTTCATTCATTTCGATGATCAACATTTCATTCGTTTCGATGATCAATATTTCATTCGTTTCGATGCAGATTTCATTCTTTTTTATGCTCGTTTTCTCGTTATGATTAATATTTCCTTCGTTTCGATGCATATTTCCTTCATTTTGATGCTCCTTTTCTCGTTACGATCAACATTACCTTCGTTTCGATGCATATTTACTTTATTTTGATGTTCCTTTTCTTGTTACGATCAACATTTCATTCGTTTCGATGCAGATTTCCTTCATTTTGATGCTCCTTTTCTTGTTACGATCAACATTACCTTTGTTTCGATGCATATTTCCTTCGTTTTGATGTTCCTTCTCTTGTTACGATCAACATTTCATTCGTTTCGATGCAGATTTCCTTCATTTTGATGCTCCATTTCTTGTTACGATCAATATTACCTTCGTTTCGATGCATATTTACTTCATTTTGATGTTCCTTTTCTTGTTACGATCAACATTTCATTCGTTTCGATGCAGATTTCCTTCTTTTTTATGCTCGTTTTCTCGTTACGATCAATATTTTCTTCATTTCGATGCATATTTCCTTCGTTTTGATTCTTGTTTTCTCTTTACGATCAATATTACCTTAGTTTCGATGCATATTTACTTCATTTTGATGCTCCTTTTTCTCGTTACGATCAACATTTCCTTCGTTTCGATGCATATTTACTTCATTTTGATGCTCCTTTTCTCGTTACGATCAATATTTCCTTCGTTTCGATGCATATTTACTTCATTTTGATGCTCGTTTTCTCGTTACGATCAATATTTCCTCCGTTTTGAAGTATATTTTTTTCATTTTGATGCTCCTTTTCTCGTTACGATCAACATTACCTTCGTTTCGATGCATGTTTACTTCATTTTGATGTTCCTTTTCTTGTTATGATCAACATTTCATTCGTTTTTATTATCAATATTTCATTCATTTCGATGCAGATTTCCTTCTTTTTGATGCTCGTTTTCTCGTTACGATCAATATTTCCTTCATTTCGATGCATATTTACTTCATTTTGATGCTCGTTTTCTCGTTACGATAAATATTTCCTTCGTTTCGATGCATATTTCCTTCATTTTGATGCTTCTTTTCTCGTTACGATCAACATTACCTTCGTTTCGATGCATATTTACTTCATTTTGATGTTCCTTTTCTTGTTACGATCAACATTTCATTCGTTTCGATTATCAACATTTCATTCGTTTCGATGCAGATTTCCTTCATTTTGATGCTCCTTTTCTCGTTACGATCAACATTACCTTCGATTCGATGCATATTTACTTCATTTTGATGTTCCTTTTTTTGTTATGATCAATATTTCATTCGTTTCGATGCAGATTTCCTTCATTTTGATGCTCCTTTTCTCGTTACGATCAACATTACCTTCGTTTCGATGCATATTTACTTCATTTTGATGTTCCTTTTCTTGTTACGATCAATATTTCATTCGTTTTGATGCAGATTTCCTTCTTTTTTATGCTCGTTTTCTCGCTACGATCAATATTTTCTTCATTTCGATGCATATTTCCTTCGTTTTGATTCTCATTTTCTCTTTACGATCAATATTACCTTCGTTTCGATGCATATTTACTTAATTTTGATGCTCCTTTTCTCGTTACGATCAATATTTCCTTCGTTTCGATGCATATTTCCTTCATTTTGATGCTCATTTTCTCGTTACGATCAATATTACCTTCGTTTTGATGCATATTTACTTCATTTTGATGTTTCTTTTCTTGTTACGATCAGCATTTCATTCGTTTCGATTATCAACATTTCATTCGTTTCGATGCAGATTTCCTTCTTTTTGATGCTCGTTTTCTCGTTACGATCAATATTTCCTTCGTTTTGATGCATATTTACTTCATTTTGATGCTCCTTTTCTCGTTACGATCAGCATTTCCTTCGTTTCTATGCATATTTACTTCATTTTGATGTTTCTTTTCTTGTTACGATCAACATTTCATTCGTTTCGATGGAGATTTCCTTCATTTTGATGCTCATTTTCTCGTTACGATCAACATTACCTTTGTTTCGATGCATATTTCCTTCATTTTGATGATCCTTCTCTTGTTACGATCAACATTTCATTCGTTTCGATGCAGATTTCCTTCATTTTGATGCTCCATTTCTCGTTACGATCAACATTACCTTCGATTCGATGCATATTTACTTCATTTTGATGTTGCTTTTCTTGTTACGATCAATATTTCATTCGTTTCGATGCAGATTTCCTTCATTTTGATGCTCCTTTTCTCGTTACGATCAACGTTACCTTCGTTTCGATGCATATTTACTTCATTTTGATGTTCCTTTTCTTGTTACGATCAATATTTCATTCGTTTTGATGCATATTTCCTTCTTTTTTATGCTCTTTTTCTCGATACGATCAATATTTTCTTCGTTTCGATGCATATTTCCTTCGTTTTGATTCTCATTTTCTCTTTACGATCAACATTACCTTCGTTTCGATGCATATTTACTTAATTTTGATGCTCCTTTTCTCGTTACGATCAGCATTTCCTTCGTTTCGATGCATATTTCCTTCATTTTGATGCTCCTTTTCTCGTTACGATCAATATTTCCTTCGTTTCGATGCATATTTACTTCATTTTGATGCTCGTTTTCTCGTTACGATCAATATTTCCTCCGTTTCGAAGTATATTTCCTTCATTTTGATGCTCCTTTTCTCGTTACGATCAACATTACCTTCGTTTCGATGCATGTTTACTTCATTTTGATGTTCCTTTTCTTGTTATGATCAACATTTCATTCGTTTTGATTATCAACATTTCATTCATTTCGATGCAGATTTCCTTCTTTTTGATGCTCGTTTTCTCGTTACGATCAATATTTCCTTCATTTCGATGCATATTTACTTCATTTTGATGCTCGTTTTCTCGTTACGATAAATATTTCCTTTGTTTCGATGCATATTTCCTTCATTTTGATGCTTCTTTTCTCGTTACGATCAACATTACCTTCGTTTCGATGCATATTTACTTCATTTTGATGTTCCTTTTCTTGTTACGATCAACATTTCATTCGTTTCGATTATCAGTATTTCATTCGTTTCGATGCAGATTTCCTTCATTTTGATGCTCCTTTTCACGTTACGATCAACATTACCTTCGATTCGATGCATATTTACTTCATTTTGATGTTCCTTTTTTTGTTACGATCAATATTTCATTCGTTTCGATGCAGATTTCCTTCATTTTGATGCTCCTTTTCTCGTTACGATCAACATTACCTTCGTTTCGATGCATATTTACTTCATTTTGATGTTCATTTTCTTGTTACGATCAATATTTCATTCGTTTTGATGCAGATTTCCTTCTTTTTTATGCTCGTTTTCTCGCTACGATCAATATTTTCTTCGTTTCGATGCATATTTCCTTCGTTTTGATTCTCATTTTCTCTTTAAGATCAATATTACCTTCGTTTCGATGCATATTTACTTAATTTTGATGCTCCTTTTCTCGTTACGATCAATATTTCCTTCGTTTCGATGCATATTTCCTTCATTTTGATGCTCCTTTTCTCGTTACGATCAATATTTCCTTCGTTTCGATGCATATTTACTTCATTTTGATGCTCGTTTTCTCGTTACGATCAATATTTCCTCCGTTTCGAAGTATATTTCCTTCATTTTGATGCTCCTTTTCGCGTTACGATCAACATTACCTTCGTTTCGATGCATGTTTACTTCATTTTGATGTTCCTTTTCTTGTTATGATCAACATTTCATTCGTTTTGATTATCAACATTTCATTCATTTCGATGCAGATTTCCTTCTTTTTGATGCTCGTTTTCTCGTTACGATCAATATTTCCTTCATTTCGATGCATATTTACTTCATTTTGATGCTCGTTTTCTCGTTACGATAAATATTTCCTTTGTTTCGATGCATATTTCCTTCATTTTGATGCTTCTTTTCTCGTTACGATCAACATTACCTTCGTTTCGATGCATATTTACTTCATTTTGATGTTCCTTTTCTTGTTACGATCAACATTTCATTCGTTTCGATTATCAGTATTTTCATTCGTTTCGATGCAGATTTCCTTCATTTTGATGCTCCATTTCTCGTTACGATCAACATTACCTTCAATTCGATGCATATTTACTTCATTTTGATGTTGCTTTTCTTGTTACGATCAATATTTCATTCGTTTCGATGCAGATTTCCTTCATTTTGATGCTCCTTTTCTCGTTACGATCAACATTACCTTCGTTTCGATGCATATTTACTTCATTTTGATGTTCCTTTTCTTGTTACGATCAATATTTCATTCGTTTTGATGCAGATTTCCTTCTTTTTTATGCTCTTTTTCTCGATACGATCAATATTTTCTTCGTTTCGATGCATATTTCCTTCGTTTTGATTCTCATTTTCTCTTTACGATCAACATTACCTTCGTTTCGATGCATATTTACTTAATTTTGATGCTCCTTTTCTCGTTACGATCAATATTTCCTTCGTTTCGATGCATATTTCCTTCATTTTGATGCTCCTTTTCTCGTTACGATCAATATTACCTTCGTTTCGGTGCATATTTACTTCATTTTGATGTTCCTTTTCTTGTTACGATCAACATTTCATTCATTTCGATTATCAACATTTCATTCGTTTCGATGCAAATTTCCTTCTTTTTGATGCTCGTTTTCTCGTTACGATCAATATTTCCTTCGTTTCGATGCATATTTACTTCATTTTGATGCTCCTTTTCTCGTTACGATCAGCATTTCCTTTGTTTCTATGCATATTTACTTCATTTTGATGTTCGTTTTCTCGTTACGATCAATATTTCCTTCGTTTCGATGCATATTTCCTTTATTTTGATGCTCCTTTTCTCGTTACGATCAACATTACCTTCGTTTCAATGCATATTTACTTCATTTTGATGTTCCTTTTCTCGTTACGATCAATATTTCATTCGTTTCGATGCAGATTTCCTTCTTTTTATGCTCGTTTTCTCGTTACGATCAATATTTCCTTCGTTTCGATGCATATTTCCTTCATTTTGATTCTCATTTTTTCTTTACGATCAACATTACCTTCATTTCGATTCATATTTACTTCATTTTGATGTTCCTTTTCTTGTTACGATCAACATTTCCTTCGTTTCGATGCATATTTACTTCATTTTGATGCTCGTTTTCTCGTTACGATCAATATTTCCTCCGTTTCGATGCATATTTTCTTCCTTTTGATTCTCATTTTCTCGTTACGAACAACATTTCCTTCATTTCGATGCATATTTACTTCATTTTGATGCTCGTTTTCTCGTTACGATCAATATTTCCTCCGTTTTGATGCATATTTACTTCATTTTGATGCTCCTTTTCTCGTTACGATCAATATTACCTTCGTTTCGACTGCATATTTACTTCATTTTGATGTTCCTTTTCTTGTTACGATCAATATTTCATTCGTTTTGATTATCAACATTTCATTCATTTCGATGCAGATTTCCTTCTTTTTGATGCTCGTTTTCTCGTTATGATAAATATTTCCTTCATTTTGTTGCATATTTACTTCATTTTGATTCTCGTTTTCTCGTTACGATCAATATTTCCTTCGTTTCGATGCATATTTCCTTTATTTTTATGCTCATTTTCTCGTTACGATCAACATTACCTTCGTTTCGATGCATGTTTACTTCATTTTGATGTTCCTTTTCTTGTTACGATCAACATTTCATTCGTTTCGATGATCAACGTTTCATTCGTTTCGATGCAACTTTCGTTCTTTTGATGCTCGTTTTCTCATTATGATTAATATTTCCTTCATTTCGATGCATATTTCCTTCGTTTTGAATCTCATTTTCTCTTTACGATCAATATTTCCTTAAGATGCATATTTCCTTCATTTTGATTCTCATTTTCTCTTTACTATCAACGTTTCCTTCGTTTCGATGTATATTTCCTTCATTTTGATGCTCCTTTCCTCGTTACGATCAACATTACCTTCGTTTCGATGCATATTTACTTCATTTTGATGTTCCTTTACTTGTTACGGTCAACATTTCATTCATTTCGATGCTGATTTCCTTCATTTTGATGCTCCTTTTCTCGTTACGATCAACATTACCTTCGTTTCGATGCATATTTACTTCATTTTGATGTTCCTTTTCTTGTTACGATCAACATTTCATTCGTTTCGATGCAGATTTCCTTCCTTTTTATGCTCGTTTTCTCGTTACGATCAATATTTTCTTCGTTTCGATGCATATTTCTTTCATTTTGATTCTCATTTTCTCTTTCGATGCATATTCACTTAATTTTGATGCTCCTTTTCTCGTTACGATCAATATTTCCTTCGTTTCGATGCATATTTCCTTCATTTTGATGATCCTTTTCTCGTTACGATCAACATTACCTTCGTTTCGATGCATATTTATTTCATTTTGATGTTCCTTTTCTTGTTACGATCAACATTTCATTCGTTTTGATTATCAACATTTCATCCATTTCGATGCAGATTTCCTTCTTTTTGATTCTCGTTTTCTCGTTACGATCAATATTTCCTTCGTTTCGATGTATATTTACTTCATTTTGATGCTCCTTTTCTCGTTATGATCAGCATTTCCTTCGTTTCTATGCATATTTACTTCATTTTGATGCTCGTTTTCTCGTTACGATCAATATTTCCTTCGTTTCGATGCATATTTCCTTTATTTTGATGCTCATTTTCTCGTTACGATCAACATTACCTTCGTTTCAATGCATATTTACTTCATTTTGATGTTCCTTTTCTTGTTACGATCAACATTTCATTCGTTTCGATGCAGATTTCCTTCTTTTTTATGCTCGTTTTCTCGTTACGATCAACATTTCCTTCGTTTCGATGCATATTTACTTCATTTTGATGCTCGTTTTCTCGTTACCATCAATATTTCCTTCATTTCGATGCATATTTCCTTAATTTTGATGCTCCTTTTCTTTTTACGATCAACATTACCTTCGTTTCGATGCATATTTACTTCATTTTGATGTTCCTTTTCTTGTTACGATCAACATTTCATTCGATTCGATGCATATTTCCTTCATTTTGATGCTCCTTTTCTCGTTACGATCAACATTACCTTCATTTCGATGCATGTTTACTTCATTTTGATGTTTCTTTTCTTGTTACGATCAACATTTCATTCATTTCGATGATCAACATTTCATTCGTTTCGATGATCAATATTTCATTCGTTTCGATGCAGATTTCATTCTTTTTTATGCTCGTTTTCTCGTTATGATTAATATTTCCTTCGTTTCGATGCATATTTCCTTCATTTTGATGCTCCTTTTCTCGTTACGATCAACATTACCTTCGTTTCGATGCATATTTACTTTATTTTGATGTTCCTTTTCTTGTTACGATCAACATTTCATTCGTTTCGATGCAGATTTCCTTCATTTTGATGCTCCTTTTCTTGTTACGATCAACATTACCTTTGTTTCGATGCATATTTCCTTCGTTTTGATGTTTCTTCTCTTGTTACGATCAACATTTCATTCGTTTCGATGCAGATTTCCTTTATTTTGATGCTCCTTTTCTCGTTACGATCAGCATTTCCTTCGTTTCTATGCATATTTACTTCATTTTGATGTTCCTTTTCTTGTTACGATCAACATTTCATTCGTTTCGATGCAGATTTCCTTCTTTTTTATGCTCGTTTTCTCGTTACGATCAATATTTTCTTCGTTTCGATGCATATTTCCTTCGTTTTGATTCTTGTTTTCTCTTTACGATCAATATTACCTTCGTTTCGATGCATATTTACTTCATTTTGATGCTCATTTTCTCGTTACGATCAACATTTCCTTCGTTTCGATGCATATTTACTTCATTTTGATGTTTCTTTTCTTGTTACGATCAACATTTCATTCGTTTCGATGCAGATTTCCTTCATTTTGATGCTCATTTTCTCGTTACGATCAACATTACCTTTGTTTCGATGCATATTTCCTTCATTTTGATGTTCCTTCTCTTGTTACGATCAACATTTCATTCGTTTCGATGCAGATTTCCTTCATTTTGATGCTCCATTTCTCGTTACGATCAACATTACCTTCGATTCGATGCATATTTACTTCATTTTGATGTTGCTTTTCTTATTACGATCAATATTTCATTCGTTTCGATGCAGATTTCCTTCATTTTGATGCTCCTTTTCTCGTTACGATCAACATTACCTTCGTTTCGATGCATATTTACTTCATTTTGATGTTCATTTTCTTGTTACGATCAATATTTCATTCGTTTTGATGCAGATTTCCTTCTTTTTTATGCTCTTTTTCTCGATACGATCAATATTTTCTTCGTTTCGATGCATATTTCCTTCGTTTTGATTCTCATTTTCTCTTTACGATCAACATTGCCTTCGTTTCGATGCATATTTACTTAATTTTGATGCTCCTTTTCTCGTTACGATCAATATTTCCTTCGTTTCGATGCATATTTCCTTCATTTTGATGCTCCTTTTCTCGTTACGATCAATATTTCCTTCGTTTCGATGCATATTTACTTCATTTTGATGCTCGTTTTCTCGTTACGATCAATATTTTCTCCGTTTCGAAGTATATTTCCTTCATTTTGATGCTCCTTTTCTCGTTACGATCAACATTACCTTCGTTTCGATGCATGTTTACTTCATTTTGATGTTCCTTTTCTTGTTATGATCAACATTTCATTCATTTTGATTATCAACATTTCATTCATTTCGATGCAGATTTCCTTCTTTTTGATGCTCGTTTTCTCGTTACGATCAATATTTCCTTCATTTCGATGCATATTTACTTCATTTTGATGCTCGTTTTCTCGTTACGATAAATATTTCCTTTGTTTCGATGCATATTTACTTCATTTTGATGTTCGTTTTCTCGTTACGATCAATATTTCCTTCGTTTCGATGCATATTTCCTTTATTTTGATGCTCCTTTTCTCGTTACGATCAACATTACCTTCGTTTCAATGCATATTTACTTCATTTTGATGTTCATTTTCTCGTTACGATCAATATTTCATTCGTTTCGATGCAGATTTCCTTCTTTTTTATGCTCGTTTTCTCGTTACGATCAATATTTCCTTCGTTTCGATGCATATTTCCTTCATTTTGATTCTTATTTTTCTTTACGATCAACATTACCTTCATTTCGATTCATATTTACTTCATTTTGATGTTCCTTTTCTTGTTACGATCAACATTTCCTTCGTTTCGATGCATATTTACTTCATTTTGATGCTCGTTTTCTCGTTACGATCAATATTTCCTCCGTTTCGATGCATATTTCCTTCCTTTTGATTCTCATTTTCTCGTTACGAACAATATTTCCTTCGTTTCGATGCATATTTACTTAATTTTGATGCTCCTTTTCTCGTTACGATCAATATTTCCTTCGTTTCGATGCATATTTCCTTCATTTTGATGCTCCTTTTCTCGTTACGATCAATATTACCTTCGTTTCGGTGCATATTTACTTCATTTTGATGTTCCTTTTCTTGTTACGATCAACATTTCATTCGTTTCGATGGAGATTTCCTTCATTTTGATGCTCATTTTCTCGTTACGATCAACATTACCTTTGTTTCGATGCATATTTCCTTCATTTTGATGATCCTTCTCTTGTTACGATCAACATTTCATTCGTTTCGATGCAGATTTCCTTCATTTTGATGCTCCATTTCTCGTTACGATCAACATTACCTTCGATTCGATGCATATTTACTTCATTTTGATGTTGCTTTTCTTGTTACGATCAATATTTCATTCGTTTCGATGCAGATTTCCTTCATTTTGATGCTCCTTTTCTCGTTACGATCAACGTTACCTTCGTTTCGATGCATATTTACTTCATTTTGATGTTCCTTTTCTTGTTACGATCAATATTTCATTCGTTTTGATGCATATTTCCTTCTTTTTTATGCTCTTTTTCTCGATACGATCAATATTTTCTTCGTTTCGATGCATATTTCCTTCGTTTTGATTCTCATTTTCTCTTTACGATCAACATTACCTTCGTTTCGATGCATATTTACTTAATTTTGATGCTCCTTTTCTCGTTACGATCAATATTTCCTTCGTTTCGATGCATATTTCCTTCATTTTGATGCTCCTTTTCTCGTTACGATCAATATTTCCTTCGTTTCGATGCACATTTACTTCATTTTGATGCTCGTTTTCTCGTTACGATCAATATTTCCTCCGTTTCGAAGTATATTTCCTTCATTTTGATGCTCCTTTTCTCGTTACGATCAACATTACCTTCGTTTCGATGCATGTTTACTTCATTTTGATGTTCCTTTTCTTGTTATGATCAACATTTCATTCGTTTTGATTATCAACATTTCATTCATTTCTATGCAGATTTCCTTCTTTTTGATGCTCGTTTTCTCGTTACGATCAATATTTCCTTCATTTCGATGCATATTTACTTCATTTTGATGCTCGTTTTCTCGTTACGATAAATATTTCCTTTGTTTCGATGCATATTTCCTTCATTTTGATGCTTCTTTTCTCGTTACGATCAACATTACCTTCGTTTCGATGCATATTTACTTCATTTTGATGTTCCTTTTCTTGTTACGATCAACATTTCATTCGTTTCGATTATCAGTATTTCATTCGTTTCGATGCAGATTTCCTTCATTTTGATACTCCTTTTCTCGTTACGATCAACATTACCTTCGATTCGATGCATATTTACTTCATTTTGATGTTCCTTTTTTTGTTACGATCAATATTTCATTCGTTTCGATGCAGATTTCCTTCATTTTGATGCTCCTTTTCTCGTTACGATCAACATTACCTTCGTTTCGATGCATATTTACTTCATTTTGATGTTCATTTTCTTGTTACGATCAATATTTCATTCGTTTTGATGCAGATTTCCTTCTTTTTTATGCTCGTTTTCTCGCTACGATCAATATTTTCTTCGTTTCGATGCATATTTCCTTCGTTTTGATTCTCATTTTCTCTTTACGATCAATATTACCTTCGTTTCGATGCATATTTACTTAATTTTGATGCTCCTTTTCTCGTTACGATCAATATTTCCTTCGTTTCGATGCATATTTCCTTCATTTTGATGCTCCTTTTCTCGTTACGATCAATATTACCTTCGTTTCGGTGCATATTTACTTCATTTTGATGTTCCTTTTCTTGTTACGATCAACATTTCATTCATTTCGATTATCAACATTTCATTCGTTTCGATGCAGATTTCCTTCTTTTTGATGCTCGTTTTCTCGTTACAATCAATATTTCTTTCGTTTCGATGCATATTTACTTCATTTTGATGCTCCTTTTCTCGTTACGATCAGCATTTCATTCGTTTCGATGCAGATTTCCTTCTTTTTTATGCTCGTTTTCTCGCTACGATCAATATTTTCTTCATTTCGATGCATATTTCCTTCGTTTTGATTCTCAGTTTCTCATTACGATCAACATTACCTTTGTTTCGATGCATATTTAATTAATTTTGATGCTTCTTTTCTCGTTACGATCAATATTTCCTTCGTTTCGATGCATATTTCCTTCATTTTGATGCTCATTTTCTCGTTACGATCAATATTACCTTCGTTTCGATGCATATTTACTTCATTTTGATGTTCCTTTTCTTGTTACGATCAACATTTCATTCGTTTCGATTATCAACATTTCATTCGTTTCGATGCAGATTTCCTTCTTTTTGATGCTCGTTTTCTCGTTACGATCAATATTTCCTTCGTTTCGATGCATATTTACTTCATTTTGATGCTCCTTTTCTCGTTACGATCAGCATTTCCTTCGTTTCTATGCATATTTACTTCATTTTGATGTTTCTTTTCTTGTTACGATCAACATTTCATTCGTTTCGATGCAGATTTCCTTCATTTTGATGCTCATTTTCTCGTTACGATCAACATTACCTTTGTTTCGATGCATATTTCCTTCATTTTGATGTTCCTTCTCTTGTTACGATCAATATTTCATTCGTTTCGATGCAGATTTCCTTCATTTTGATGCTCCATTTCTCGTTACGATCAACATTACCTTCAATTCGATGCATATTTACTTCATTTTGATGTTGCTTTTCTTGTTACGATCAATATTTCATTCGTTTCGATGCAGATTTCCTTCATTTTGATGCTCCTTTTCTCGTTACGATCAACATTACCTTCGTTTCGATGCATATTTACTTCATTTTGATGTTCCTTTTCTTGTTACGATCAATATTTCATTCGTTTTGATGCAGATTTCCTTCTTTTTTATGCTCGTTTTCTCGCTACGATCAATATTTTCTTCGTTTCGATGCATATTTCCTTCGTTTTGATTCTCATTTTCTCTTTACGATCAACATTACCTTCGTTTCGATGCATATTTACTTAATTTTGATGCTCCTTTTCTCGTTACGATCAATATTTCCTTCGTTTCGATGCATATTTCCTTCATTTTGATGCTCCTTTTCTCGTTACGATCAATATTACCTTCGTTTCGGTGCATATTTACTTCATTTTGATGTTCCTTTTCTTGTTACGATCAACATTTCATTCATTTCGATTATCAACATTTCATTCGTTTCGATGCAAATTTCCTTCTTTT